>VMBQ01006901.1:0-101927 GCA_007657795.1 Dreissena rostriformis
CTCTCTCTCTCTCTCTCTTACTCTCTCTTAAACAAAGGCAATAACTTAATAACTTTCTTCACGAGGGATATCGTTGCTTGTGTATCTTCCGGTCTGAATTCTCAATGGATGGGTAAATGCCCTTAATTTTCCAAAGTATAAACGGAGACTCTTGGGCAATAAATCTAAGTAGTTTTCATATTCAAACATTCTTTATATATCTAGAATAGAAATTCTATTTGTATGCCCAAACCCTTCTTGCTGAAAAGTGTCAATAATTATGCATTTAAATTAACATACAAAAGCATGACTATTAGTTATAGTCGCAGTTAAAAAAACAACAACAGGAAAATCCATATTCGTTTAACAATTGTTTTACATTTGCACCCCAATGTTGCAACCTTTATTACAATCATTTAATGCTGTAATATGCACAGTTTGTACAATAATATGTTTACTGTTAATAATTTTTAACCAATACAAAAAAATTCCTTCATATCTATTTACATATAATGGGTACATGTATCTGTCTTACTCACCATTAACTGTAGCATTACATTTGCTCATTTTCACATTTAACTGTCTTTTGCAATTATTTTAATGAATTCGTTTGATCTCTTTTGATTTATTAAAACCCCATATTTTAGACGCATAGCAACAAATAGATGCAACAAAAAAATCAAACAAGTGACCTAATAATTTCGGCTTAAGATCATAATGCTTACATTTATAAAGTAAAATATCCATAGCCTTTTCCAATCAAATGTTTTTGAAATAAAGTGAAACAACCAGTGTACTTAAAAACAGATTATTAAAATTTTCGACGATTTCTATATTTTGGCCATTATATGTCCATTTTTCATCTTGTCTTATTTTAAACCTTCTGCTAAAACCCATTGTATTTGTTTGTGAAGTGTTCACCTTAAGCCCCCAAGACTTACACTACAGATAAAGATTATCTAAATGGCTCTGTACTTCTTCTGGTGATTAACCTAAAATAATCATGTCATCTGAAAATAACAGTGAACTTAAGGTAATGCCGTCTACATTTAAGCCATACAATGTGCTATATTGTAAAAAAAATGAAAAAAGAATCGCGGACATTTCATCTTTTAATGTCATTAACAAATATTGTGAACTCGCATCTTGATTTGCGTTACAGTGACCATGACAATGAATTGCATGATGTCAGGAAAGCAATGAGTGAGCAAACAACCTCAATGCACGACAAAGACGGTCGCGCATTGCAGCAACTTCAAGCTCTAGAAGCAATAGAAGGTCAGCCACACTCGAAATATTTATTACTGACTGTTCATCACACCATGCTTTATTAAAAGAGATACACGGATAATCAGGCTTTGGTTTGTTTTTTTTACAGCCCGAGAGCAGAAGGTGTGTGGCGCCTATAAGAAAGTAATTTTGCTCCTATACGAATATGATTGGCATTTGGCATTTGGCAAGATGGACATCCATAACCCTGATGAGTCTCCAGAGTGGCAGAACGACGTATGTCCGTTAAAATAATAGACGTCTAACAGCGTAAACGCCTTATTGTTATTCATGTAATTACTTTAATAACAATGAGCTCAATTTTAGCGAGAAATAGATAAACATAGTTTTTGAGAAAATGTCTCAATAATGAATAGAGTATAAAACCATCGATTGGATGTTTTGAAAATTTTAATATCTGAACCAACTGTAGGCATATCACACCTGAAAGTGACGTTATGATCAAATGCAACAAATTAAGGGGTCTTCGTCTATATTTTTACATAAAAGCAAGCGTTTTCAGGCCTTTTTTCTATATAATAGTATAACGCCTAGTTGTTTTATGTGACTGTTTATATTGCACTTACTGTGTTTGCAAACATATAACACTTAGCAAAATGGATCATTTTCTCGCATGTCATAATCTTTTGGATTTGTAGCTTGAAAGCGTCATTCAGGATGAGTTCGTGTTGTTCGAAACTCAGCTTAGATCATGTCCAAGCGACTTGCGCTCTCAACTGTGTGATAAGTTCAAGGAAGAGACAATCCACTATCGTGCAACCCGCTACGGGCAGATGAACAGCCAGACTGACAAATTCATCGCCAAACTAAACGAGATACTTGAAAAATATCGGTAAATATAGACATATTAAGGCATACCACACTAGAATGCTCCAGTTGTGTGCGTTGCTTACAAGTGGTAAATACATAATTCGTGAAGCGTGTTAAATGTAACATGTTGAATACGTTGGATCTTAAATTTTGAATAAATGTAAAACCGGATCGATAAATAGAACAAATGCATGCGCAAACTTACTACAGAATGTCATAGCAAAATGTATACACCTTTACCTTACAAATAATACAATTCGTAACACAATTCATGTTGTATTGTCCGATCAACGCAAAACATTCAAATACTACTGAAAGACCATTAACTTTTAGCATAATTGTATCTTTGTATCATACACGTTTTGTCACTATAAATGTCGTCATGTTTAAGAATGAATGTGTTTTAAATATTATTTGGCCGGACATTACCGCTGAGGTTATGCGGGAATACATACCATATCCAGACCAGAGTTTCCATGATGACAGATACCGCAGGGCTGTCGCTCCAAATGTCAGTACGGATCAAGCGGACAGTCTCCAAAGGGGTAAATCACACGTGTCCTTGAGGCGCATTGTTAGATTTATCTTGAAACAAAAACAATGTGTATTTTTATATTTTTTTAAATTCATAGGGCACATGTCATTTTGGCGCATTGTTAAATTTATATTACCAACGACAATTTGTATTATTATTATTATTATTATTATTATTATTATTATTTTTATTATTATTATTATTATTTTATTTTTTATATTATTTTTATTATTATTATTACTATTATTAATATTATTATTATTTGTATTTGTTATTATTATTGTTATTATTATTATTATTATTATTTTTAATTTATTTTATTATTATTATTATTATTATTATTATTATTATTATTATTATTATTATTATTATTATTATTATTATTATTATTATTATTATTATTAAGATTATTATGATTATTATTATNTGATATATATATATTATCGTTATTGTCATACAAAACAATATTATACTTTAACGTTAGTATTGTGCATACTACTTCTACGGAAGCAACATAAACACTTATTATATAACAACCACTAAAGCTGTTATGCAGCTACTGTTTACTGTAAATTCAGATTAATCTCATTTTTATCATGACATAAATTGAATATTACTAACAATTAATTTAAATATAGTCTGCATCTTAAATAACTAACATAAGTAACGAAAAAATGAATACTATTGAATATTGACAATTGTATAAGTTTAACTTAATAAGACAGTAACTATCTCATTTTGCTCTTATATGTAACCATACGTTTGATCGGTTACTATGTAAAACCGTATTCCAAAAACCATAGTTTATGTATCACAAATTAGCGTGATACGTGTCGTTGCATATAAGCCATTCATAAAAAAATTCGAAAGTTTATATGTTCTTCAGGGACATTGTTTATCCGATCGTCGGCATCATTATTTTTGTGATCAGGATAAACATAAGCACAATAGAACAATAAACATTTCAAACAAAAACTAATTTACCGTCATGCTAATGTTTTTGTTTTTAAATATTTGTTCTTCTTGTGTTCGTACTTATTTACGTACAAAATGTAGACAACATTCGGTCTAACTGTTACTTATCTTCAATTATTGTCTTGGAAAGAAGTTGGGGTAAGCTGAAATAAATGTAATTGAATGCATATTATATTCTTTAAACAGTAGCATAACGTCATGTTTAGTGGTTGATGTTGTATTGATAAAAGTATGTTTTGCTTGCAATAGTAGCAACAATAAGTTAATCCTGAAATGTACTGTTCAGAAAAATGTTAGCTGTTTGCAAACTGAAAAAAGTGTAGAAAATGTGTTGCGTGAGAAAAATTATGCTGATGATGATGCCAATGCTGCTGATGATGATGTTGATGATGTGGATGTGGATGAGGATGATGATGCTGATGCTGCTGATGATGAGGAGGACGATGATGACGAAAAGGATTATGATGAAGATAAGGATGAGGATGGGGATAAAGATGAGGATGAGAATGAGGATGAGGATGAGGATGATAACAATGATGATGATATGATGATGCTGATGATGATGCTGATGCTGATGCTGAGGATGAGGACGAGGACAAGGACGCTGATGAGGACGATGATGAGGATGAGGATGAGGATGAGAATTAGGATAAAGATGAGGATGAGGATGATTTAGATATATGCAACCATTTTCAACGAAAAAAAATAGTCTCATTGGGTGTTCAATCAATATTATATATCGGTGAAACATTCAAACTCAACGTTTTCTTCATTTTAAAATCCATAACGCAATATCAGACTTATAATACTTGCAATGAAAGTATACATTTCAACAAAAAAAGGATTAAATATGCAGAAACACCAAAAGCTGAATGGTTTACATTCGTTGATTAATATATATATATATATATATTTTTTTTTTATTATTTATTTAGTTATTTAGTTAATGACTTTAGTTCGTGTGTGTAAAGCTAAAACGATACGACGTGTGATTGGCGTGGGCTAGTTTCTAAACCCCATGAAGGTAAACTTCCATCGAAATAAAGTGGGGTGATAGCAAAGTGGTTTAATTGTAAAATCTTACATAACAAAGTATTGACCTTTTCTTGGATTAGGTAATGCTTTTTACAGCATTTATGTAATGATGGTGTATATACTTTTAAATGCCCTGATATTATTCGCATTCAATTCTGTTTAAGGTACCAAACCATTTTAATTACCCACGAGTCGGAATGTTCATGGGGAGGGGAGATAAGGCCGTTGTATGGGAATCATTTCATTGATAATTTTGTATTGAATTGGTATTGTGTCCTTACTGGAACGAAAGGTTTTGACCAGACGCCTACCAAGACTGTTCAGGGACAGTAGGTAGATTTGGCATAGGAGAGACAAACGACAGCGGTTTGAGACTTATTGGGTTCATCTGAAGCCACTTAGTCACGCTGGTAAACACGCTGCATCCACACAAACCGCCCAGAGCCGCGACCTGGTATTCTTAAAACGCGAAAGTACACACCCATATCGATTTCATACAGGCGCCGCAACGGTTTAAGTGCAGCATAAACAAGTCGAATACAAGAACGTTTCCTTAAGAAGACATCGGCAGCCACCGCGCCTAAGTGTTCAACACTATCAAGCTGAAGTTGAAAAGCAACTTCACACCATCACAAATAATCCTCGCATTAGATTTAACTTGGATAAAGTGAAAGATCCAGAGATAACAGAGGCATATCACACACACACACAGGTGGCAAATTTGCATCCCTGAAAATACTTTTAAATGATATCAACACCATTACCAATAATATCAAAGAGGTCCTGTTTTCATCTGCCGATGAAATTCTTTGTAGAGAGATAAGGAATAACAAGCCATGGATACAGACCGAGATCATGGGCATCTCTGACAAAAGAAAAGAGATCAGAGGCATTAGTACAACATCAAGGACGCTAGGACAGAGTAACACAAAGCGAACACGGGGGTGAAAATGAAGATGAAATTGTCAAATGAGGAGTTAATTGAGGATCGATGTGCCAATATTTACAAATAGTTGACCACATGTAGCAGTAAGAAGGCTTACATAACCCTCAATACCCTCACAAAGACCAGTCAGCCCAAGGGTATTTTATAGCAGGCGCTCTGACCGAGAGTCCTCAGTCCTTGATAGGTGGACTGAATACTACAGCAACCACTATAACTACCCGCTACAACATGACCTTAGTCACCAGAACGATCCTAGACAGAGGGACACGTACCAAGTCTCCTTCAGAGCGACCGGTCAAGAAGCGGACTTCGAAAGTCCGTCCGTAGTAAAGGCAGAGGTAGTTGCAGTCTGAAAAATCATCGAGAGTGAACAACGTCCCTTCCGAGCTGATTTAGCACGCAGTAGAGTAAACAACTGCAGCAATGACGGCACTTTGCGAGATGATTTTCGAGAAGAAGCATTGGCCCAAGGAGTGGACCAGGCCCAGTACCGCACCATCGACCTCATATATCATCCCAGCAAAGTCGAGGAACTGCACGTGAAAGAGTAGGGTGGATTCAGAGATGGGTGGAATACAATGGAACAGATCTTCAATTTCGGAGTTAACACTAAGACACACTGCAACACCAACGTAAGCTGATTGACTACTTCATCGACTTAAAGACAGTTTTCGACCGCGTCTGGCTTGATGGCCTATGGCTAGAGAGGATTCAACAATAACGGAGGGCGGATGCAAGTGACCCGAGAATGCTACGGAAATGCCAGCAGCGCAGCGCTTCTCAATTGTCAGAAGGGTGACGTCTTTAGTAAGTCTGTCAGGGATGTCTGCTCTCCCTCGTTCTGTAAAACCTTTTTGCTCGAGAAGATAATTTAGGAGACCCTCCAAGACCACCACACATCTAGCTTCATCGGTGGCAGAGCGATCTTCTACTTGCGATTCGCTTATAATTGACCTTGTATGTGGCAACAGCATTGAACTCCAAGACCTTACCAACATACTTTATGAAAGGGCAGGGGCATACGGGATGGAGGTCAGCACGGAGAAGTCGTAGATAATAGTCAAGAGGACGAACAACACTAGTGCATCCATCAAAATAAACGGCAAGAAGATGGAAAAATAACGTGCTTCAAGTATTTTGGAGCAAGCCTTTCCAGGGATGGTTCGAGTAGCGCTGACATCCATATATTAATTGCCAATGCGAGCGCAGTAATGGCCATACTGAGCAGGAAACAGGCCTTTGAACAAAGGTGCCTCCGAATACCGCTCAACATCTCTTACATGGAGCACAAGACCAACGATTACGTCCCGAATTTGACAGCAACACTTGTTGCCTCATGACAACCGTCAATCGACGACAGCCAGAAGAAAAGCTGGATGGAAAATGTGAAAGTGTGAACGTCCGTCTCATTTAATCTCAGCAGCCCGCACCATATCCGACTGCCGGAGGATATCTGTGTGGTCATCCATCATCTGCCCTCAACGGCTAAACCGGTTAAAGGAATGCTTATGATGATGTGTCCTTACTGGATAATCACAATTCTGTGGAAATCGGGGAACAGTAAATATGCATGAACACTATATTTATTGTGAAATAAGTTTTGTTACGAAGTAGATATACATTTAGGGCGAATGCAAATGGTTTTTGAGTACATGAATATATGTTGTATCACAGTAACTAGTGTTATGTAATTCGCACTACAAATATTCAAACTGCGCTAAGCACGCTTGAAGTAGTTAACTATGTGTTGCATGAAGTGTGCCATATTTCGCAGTGCATGACACATCAGTAATGTGAATTCAATTATACCCAAAATATTTACGTTAAATGTATTTCACTCTTTTATCTAAGAACAAAGGACATATAAGAATGTTATTTAGCCACCTTTGCCATTTTTGTTACAGATGATGCATCTTCGGTTTACATGCGGCCTCAGCCTCCATTGCCAGGATTTTCCGACATGGACTGTGCGTACTAAGTCTTAGAGATTTGTGTTAGTTAACATATGTCGATTTTTTTAATTTGGTATAATCTTTAGACCGGGAGTACATTTGAATACAAGATGCCTCTAATTATGAACCCCAGTTCTGTGTAAATTGGTCATATGAGATCGAATACATTTTTCTAGTTATTAGTTGTTCGCATTGCCAACAACTATAGTTACCAGAATTTTTGTCGCAGCCAAAAATCACTACGATTTACCGAACAATATAGTACTGTTGACAAATTCATGTCGGAGATTTCAGTTCTACAACTACATTCGTTCCAAAATGTAGACACACTGTGGATCACATGCTAAATTGAATAATTTTGAACAGATCCGTTATAGCAAAAAAGTCAATAATCAATTTATGATTTATACTTGTCGCGGAAGAGAACATGTATGCTTAATTAAAATAGTGAACTATACTACATGATATTTTCAAGCAGCACAGTTGTCATTAAAAATCGGAGTCTATAAATATATCAAGTAAATCAAATTACTGTCATCGATCAACTCGCCTAAATTTTAATAGCGCGTTACGCTTAATATCAGCCAACACACTGTTCGGATCTTAGAGGTTTATAAGGAACAGGAACAGAATGTTATCAGGTTAAAAACATACTCTGTTCACTTCAAACAATACGTATGACAATCGAAAACAATGCTGGTGAGCACATTTATTGATAAAATAGCCAAAGTTTAGCGTTCCAGCAGCTTTTTATATATATGATTTTAAAAGCGTATGTATTCAAAACCAAATTTTTGTTGAAGTAAGTGTAAAAGAATTAAGTGAACTACAAATAACAGCGCGGACAAACGATGGGTCGGAACTGTTGCAAAACGACAACGCATCAGAGGATCAGAAGACAGGACAATGCGGTATATTGTAATACAAATACTAAAAGTTACGTTGGTGACATGAAAAGAAGATATTGTAAATCGTTTTGACTGCATTGAACTAGTGTAAAATGCATACCTTAGAAACAATTTACCATTTGTGTTATATGCAAAAAATGACTTATGTTGATTTAATAATTTGAAACCAAAAAGCCAAGATATTTTCATTAGTGGTACATCGTAGTGTGTGTATGTATTCCACATTATGACATGACTTTATGGTAAAAACTGGACCCACTGGGGATCAACTTCCGTTTTATAGATGTATAAAGCAAAACGCATTAATAAAACCTTTCGTCTAATAGCATAAAGATCAGGTATTCATATTTGGTATGTGACAATATTGGTCAAATCATATCACTGGTATCAAAACGGTTTAAATTCCATATAAAATGGTTAATAGAGATGTTATATTTTTATATCTGACATGTTCATGGTTGGTATGTACCGCGCAATTGCGAAAGTTATAAAGTGACGAAGGTTAATAATGCTAAATGATGGTTACAACTAGTCTATATGCTTACACGAGTACAAACCTTTGATGATCAAGTAAGCACAAACACATCTTATTGCACACTCATTGTAACTGGGCTTATATCAATCACATAAAGCATAACTGGTAAACGTCTAATATAGGTAAAGGTGCGTATGTACGAGAGGCGCCCAGATTATATATTACAGAATTAATAACGCAAAATAGGAATTGCAACAGACTTTTATTGAAGTAAATGTTCAATATGAGATTCATGACATGCGTAAATAAGCCTACACCTTTTTTGCCATGATTCAAGAGTCTTGTTAATAATATTTTGGTCCAGTTTCTCCACTAGTCCTTAAGACCTTTTTTAAGACCTATAATGGAGTTAACGTTGCGCTTCTGTAGACGGCATCCTGATGGAACACCATTGACTGCCGACCTTCTGGAAACAGGTTTTGAACGTCATTTCGAACAAACGGCTTCAATACCTTATTGATATAGTAATTGTTATCAACTTTAGTGCCTTTGTTGATAAAGCGAATCCCGGGTTTTCCTCTATACATGTGTAAGAGACACCAGACCATGCCATGAAACTCTTGGCGAAAGAGTTCCACTTAACGAATTTAAGTTTGTCGCTAACTTTTTCGCCTTTTCTCATGTAGCAAACTTTATGTCGTCCTTACGACCCACCTAAATGGAACATTGCCTCATCAGAAGTAACAAAGTTCTTTCATCTTCCACCTCTTAACTTCATGTATAACTGCCATGAACTGGCCCTCCTCTTCTTAATTTGCGCCATGTTAAGCTGATGAACTTTGCATTTTTTTCTAAGTTAAGCTTCCCATATTTATGTGATAATGTTATATAGAGTTCCTTTAGAGATGCCTTACATAGAACACATCTCACGTTGGGTCGGTGGATTAACTTTGGCGATCATACGATTGATTTTTCTAATGACGTTCGGTGTGGCCACATTTTGACGATATCTAAACTTTGGCATAGAAAGGCCAGCATTGATATTTTGGCGTTGATGTCCAATATTATCACGAATGTTCTTGATGGAGCCCAAGGAAATCGAATATCCCATTGCTTTCAACTCATTTTGAATACTCCTATATGTGTGTTTAGTCTTAAAAGTCCAACAACTACCACTTCCACTTTATCACTAATTTTTCGACGCACCATGCTATAAAGGACGAATATCAATGTTGAAAAATCAAGATTACAATTGTACATGATAGAGTAAAAGCAATTTGCACGGGTTTTTCATATGGTACTGTCTAAACGTGTAAACAGATTTTGTTTAAATATAATCTGGGCGCCTCTCGTAACAGTGAATACTTTGATGATAGTCGGAATCAATTTTCTTTTATAATATTCTGATGTTATAAATAACATGAACAGCGGAAAGTAGCATTATATGTTGGACACACACATAACAAATAACGAAATATATATATATATATTACAAACATTTCGAGTGAATATGCAAGTGCTCATAACGTAAGGAAATAAATGTCAAACGACATCAAACAGATTCATTTTCGCTACAAATAGATTGGCAATTATTTCTTTCTTTAAAACAAACTGTTTCGTAGTGGTATGACAAACATAAACACAGTTTACTTACCCATTGTTTTGTTATGTATCAGTCTTGGTGTGAATGACATACGGCTCGGCAATCCTCGCCGTTATTGTATTACATGCCTCACCTGATTTATAATATCATATTATAATGTCATGCTCTAGACATAAACATATGTTGAATGTTGTAGACGACTCAAGATATACAGAGAATGGTCCCGGATACCTGTTGTTAATTAACTTTAAAGATGATCGTGCAGGTTAGTGAAATTTATAGAACATAGCATAATATCACAATTTAATGAAATTTACACAATGCTTTATACAGTACAAATACATACATATAGAATAAGTGATTCAATACATATTGTATAAGTAATATGTACTAAATATCATGTGCATACATCAATTCTTTCATACAGGCTCAGAACACGATGTAAAACGAATAAAGGAATTTTTTTCTGGAAAATTGAATTTTTATGTGGAAGCTAAAACGGATACTGAGGAAGTTAAAAAATACATAGACGCTAGGAGAAAGACGAGGGTTGGCGATAAACAATACAGGGACAAAGCTAACAAGAAGATGGATGGAGCGAAAACAGACATGGACAGAGATACACTATTGAAATATCTCACCACACTGAAAGAAGATATTGGCAATGGATATTACTGCTTTGTATGTATCATCATGGCTCATGGAAACGCGGTGAGAAAATTTCCACTTGTAGTTTAGTTTATAATTCACAATTGTTTTATTATTAGAGGCATGAATTTCAATTTCAATTTTAATGCAATATAAATAACATTGTATAAAACGTCAAACGACCGCCCAATACCTAGGTCGGTATTGGGTATTTATTTTATAGCTTATGTAATGAATGACAGTAATGAATATCCAGCTTTGTATTATATATTCGCAGAAAAAAACGGTAAGTATATGTTTATAGATATTATAATATATATGCTCTTACAAATCCGTATTTTGCAGAACGGGATTATGACCAGCAATGGGTGTGTGTCGATGACAGAAATTAAGGATCTGTTTGACAATACTTCAATGAAAGCTTTTGCAGGCAAGTATATTTTATTATAAAAACACGTGACAGGCAATGCTGTTATGCTGTCTGTCTGCCTGTCTGTCTCTATGTCTGTATGTCTTTCTGTTTTTAAGTACGTCTATATGTCGGAAGACACTTTAATGAAACTTGCTATAGTAATAAAAGAAAACCTTATAATAAATTAAACAAAATATTACAAAAACTCGATATCTCTTCACGATATATTCTTAAAACTTGGAATATACATGCACAGGAATGAGGTATAGAGCAAAATATATTTTTCGCAAGAGGTCAAACGTCTGGTGAATGTTGAACAAAACATACACACAGTGAATATCCGCTCCAACAAAAGCAGAGAAATTGTTTGATACAACGCGGTCATTTGTGCAAATAACACATTGCAAAACAACGACGTACACAACACATGTAGTAGACCAGACCCAAACGTCCACAACAACTCACAAACACACACACACACACGAACAAAACTGAGGCCAACGCCTAGGAACGGCCATTAGGGTTTAAACCGGTTTAAGGAGCTCCGATTCTCACACATGGCACACAATAAACCGTAAAAGAAATTTACAAAAGTGTAAAAAATGAACTTAATCGCATCACGATTCAAATAAATCAGCAACAAGATAATACATTCCAATATAATTATCATTCAACTATTACATGTGTTCCATACAGACCCGGGTAACATAGCCGTAACGTTCTGAGGCTCGATAACAAGAAACCAAAATGAGTATCAACTATATCTCATTTGTGTTAAAACTCTTTAGAGACATAGCATCATATAAGTTAAACATTCAGATCGTGCAATGCTGGAAGAACCCGAATTTAGAAACCGTTAAAGGCCAAATAACGAAGCTTGTTTGTGTATATCTATTCTTAAGCCATATAAAACAGTTCAACTGTAATTGTTTTCAAAACAAATCGTTATAATGTTCTGACTATGGGCATTTACTTTTATAATAGGCACTGCACTGTAAACGTATACAGATAATCGGCAAAATTTACGTATGGTGCATTCATTAATTGATTTGGTGATTCGCCGATCGAAGGCTCTATTATTGATTGCAAAATTGCCAAATGCTTGTTTTAAATCGAACGTTTAGACAAACACTGGTCATTTTCATTTAATATGAGAAATGTCTATAAAGATAAGTATTTGTATTATAAATTGAAAGAAGGGTTAATCATTTTATGACTATCATTGATAGCATTCAATTTTATGCGCGATACATATTGTTTACTATATTTCTTTCCATTTCACAATGACTTCAAGCATATGGAATTACATCGTAAAAGCTTTCTAAAATCCTGTTAACAAAATGAATTAAGCCGCCCTTTGTATTTAATTGAATTGAACCTCTGAAATGTGGTAATGTGTTGTTCTTAATATGTAACTATTTATATCATATCAAGTGCTTAAATTGACATCAAATCGAGATTGTTTTCCATTTTTATTTCTGTATGTTGAGTGAGTTGCAATTCTATAAAGTCTTTTTTTGTACACATGTGCGACTTATAATTTATTCTAAGCGCAGTTTGATATTCGACATGCCTTTCAAAACGTTTAACACCAAATGGTTTGCATTGGCTTCTCCGAGGCGTAGACCATCAAATTCTAATCAAATGCAAAATATTCAGTTGTGAACATTTGCCAGTTTAAGAAATAATTCACTATCCTTAACTGGCAGAATTTAGCATAACATTATATTCTTATTATATTTCAGAAGTTTCTTTATTGTTATAGTAATTAACCACATTCGCTTTAATGGGTTTTTTTGTTAACTGTGAATTTATTTACAGTGTAATCGCACGCTATCGATTAGTTCAAATTTTAGTTCATAAACTATCTTTGATCTTTGTTTAAGAACTGAAAACCTTTTACAGTATTACGATTGTTTGGGAGAAAATAGAAGACAGTTATTTGGAGACTACACATAAATTATGTTTTATCAAAATTCATCCCTAATTACTTCGACTTTTCAACTAATAGTCGAAGCAATTACCGCTTGTTGATGTTGGTGTCGTCGTTATGCTATATTTATGTTTGCCTGTAACAAATCATCGTCCGAGGTCAGGGAGGAAGACCCTTTGCTCAAGCCAGCACTTTATTATGACATTTAAAAAAAAATATATATATAAAATAAAAAATACAATAAGTATGTGTTCTGAGACTTGATTAACAGTCACTTTCCAAAACGTATGCACGTGGCATGCGATTTAGAAGGGTTCTGATAATTTATGTACTCAAAGCCTTATTAACAATCAAAATCAACGAATATTTCGTAACATATTTCGAAAAATAAAGTTTACAAAAAAAAAACAAGTTTCTTATAGCAATTGCACATTTCAACGCAAGATGTGGTCTGGTAACATATATTTACAGGTTGAAAACAAAAGATTAATATGTCTTTGAGACGTTGACTTTGTTTTCGAGGATATTAATCTGAAACATGTTGTATTTAGAATTCATCCTTACTGAAACTTATTACCGATACATTATTATAAATCTTCACTTTTTGCATGTTTGCATGCTGATTTTAGGTAAGCCAAAACTATTTATAACAAATGCATGTCGTGGACCGAAGAAAACCCTTGATTATGTGGAGATAAAAAAGAAAATTGAATATGACTGCGTTCCAAAAACACACACACAATCAACCCGTGCTCTGCAATATTCCGACATTGCCGAGTGTTATTCGACTGTTCCAGGTAAACATTGAACCCATAGTTATGTCTTTGTGATTTAAAAAAGTAATAATCAAATGAAGTAATGATTATGCTCATGTCTTATATAAATACTTTTTTACTGTCAAACATATTTTATGAGCGAATTTTTTGTAGATTACGTCTCTCAGAGAGACCCAAAAGAAGGCGCCATTTTCATCCAAACGTGTATGAACGTTTTTGAGAGGGACTTTTCCAAATGCGACATCTTGGAAATGATGACAACAGTCAACAGGGAGATGCAGAAAAACAACATCCAGGTGGCTCATTTTGATACTAAATTTACCCGTAAAATGTATCTTGTCAAATGCGAGATCGCTAACGGCCATCGGAAAAAAAGAAAAAAAAAAGGGTTTTTTCGCAAACTTAAAGAACTTTTCCTTTGAGATATTCATATTTAAGATAAAGTAAGCGATACAATTCTTCTTTGTGATTATTTATTGATGTTTGTTTAATGATATTTTCAATCTGTTTTTCTCTTTTTTTTTAAATAGCCTTTCCCATGGTATTTCTTTCATTTTCCAATTGGATGTTTTGTTTTCCCATTGGAATTTTGTGTTTTTACAAGCGTATTTTATTCGCGTATTTAAGTATGTCAACTTCGTTTTGAACTGTATTATCATTTAATGCAGAACAAAAAATTATATTTTTAAGTAATATGAAAATCCCATTTTGGGATTTCTTTCTGTCATAATTTTGAAAGATTTATTCATATAACTTGCAGAAAATGTGAAATTTAAATGTTGAATATAAATGTATTACAATAAATCAACATATTATACTTTGACTCAAATTAATAAAGTTAACGGCTTTATATATGCAATGCATTAAAATCTTTGTTCCCTTGGGAATCTTTTCCATATAAAAATTGTAATTTGTTTCTATTCTTTAGTCGATTTTATTTGATGTCAGAACGGAAACTAGTGCAGTCGTAGAAACGGTTATGTTTGCAACAGACAGAGTAACGCATGTTACTGCGAAAATAAAGAACAAGTTGTTTTAAAGGACTTAATTGATAAATCGTCACATAATAAAAGCTTATGAATACGTAATTTCTAAATATATTTACAACTTAAGGGTCAATACTTATATTTTCAAGCTATTTGGGATAACAGGCTAACGCATGCTATAAATACAAGATATATTAACCCCATACTGCAGATTTATCTAATCGATTTCTTTCTTGTTTAACCTATTTTAAATAGCGAATGTTTTAAAAATAATCGACGGGTAACCGGGATAACTATATAAATCTTACTTCGTCCACTTTAACCGAAAAATTTTCGTATCCACATTTTTTCGTATCCACATTTTGTTCGTACCTTAATTTTGTTTCGTACACAAAGAATTGTTCGTACCCAATTTGTGTTTTTGTACTCAATTTTTGTTTCGTACCCAATATTTTTTTCGTACCCTATTTTTTTTTACCCAATTTTTTTTTCCTACCAAAATTTTTGGTACCCAATTTTTTTTTCGTACCCAATTTTTTTTCGTTTTCAAATTTCTTTTCGTACCCAATTTTTTTTTCTGACCCAATTTTTGTATACCCAAATTTCTTTTCGAACCCAAATTTCTTTTTTTGGCATTACTTCTTTATTTATGCACCAAGTGACTTCAAAATAATACTCAACATCTCTTATGACAACACGGTCTATCTTGACCATCCATGTCAACATTACCCACCCAGGGTCCCACCAACATAGGCCTTGCCAAACCAAAATTGCATTTTAATATAACATTTATGCGGCGTGGGGATACGCGTCGGCATCTGCCACGCCATTTCTAGTTTTAATATTGATTGTAAATGCCATAATTATATTGTTTGATACACGATTTTATTGCACGGTTGGCAATATACATATGATTTATTGTTTTGTGGATACCCCATGCTGTAGATCTACATATAATTGATTTCTTCCTTTTTAACCTATTTTAAATATTAGCAGTTTAGTAGTTATTCTAGTGATTGATTGATTGAAATTTATTTACTAAAGTTTGATTAAAAAAAAATCTTCATAAATGTATTTTCATTGATTTTATTGAATTGGAATGTCATATATTGTCCACTGTCCAATTTAACGAATACCAAGTTTAGATTGCTAAATAGTTTTCAACATAATTAGATGTTAAGTATGTGCTTTATCACTCGTATGAAAATAATGTCGCTAACGAAATGCTTGTCTATTAAAGTTTGAATGTTATTATCAATCATAGTGTTTACGATTGTGTAAACACCGTATCGCTAGATATGCACTTCAATACAAATTGACTGGCTGAATAATTTCTATATTGTGATTAATTGTTAAAAATGTGTTTGTTTTCTCTGCGCCACGCCTGTTTCTATATCATATCAGACGTGTACGTTGGATACTAAGTTGGATAATAAATGGCGCGTTCAGCGAAGAAACTGACACATCGTTTTGCTGAATAGTGTATTTAATTGTGTAATTAACGGTAGATTGATAAGTTTCACTCTAGTGACTTTCGTAATCCGGCCAATTTTGGAGACTGCTGAACATGTATGCGTGTGTTCAAGCCGGCCGAGTTGATATTTTTCACACCAATTTGGTTTTCTCAACTGACCAGAATTGATCAGTATTCGTTAGATACATTCTAAAGCTTAACTCTTCCATACTGATTTTGTACCAAAAAGTGCCAAAACCACAACAAATACGAAACCTTATCATGTACATAACGGAATCCTCAAGACTATTATTAACCTGTGACGTATGAACGCTTTGGGTCACGTGAGCGCCAATTTCACTTGATTTCCACTTCCGCGCTTTTCAAAACAAAGAAGAACTACTTAAAAACACGGTTTCTTCATGGCAAATGACGTTTTAAACAATGATGCAATGGTCATGTGGTTTCAAATGTGTCCCGCGCGTGTTTAAATTTAGATCATTTCTGTCCATGGACGGAAATTAAAAAGCCATATCTTTGTACTGAATTAGGGCATTTCTTGACCGACTTTGATAAAAAATTTGCACATCAGACATAAAAACCAACACATTTTTCTCAGAATCACTTTTTTTGCGACATATAACAAAAATGGGAAAATATGCCAAAATCAACTCGACCGGCTTTAGTACATGTACAGGATATATGAAATCACGCAATTACTTGTTTGTGCTAACAGTTTTCGAAACGTTATTGATAGTAGTACTTTGTAAATTATATACAACGGCGGGTAACGATTAAAAATGGGTTACAGTTTTTGAGTTTTGAGTTAAGGATAAAAAATGGGTTAAGAACTGTGTGAAGCCGATTACAACGATGACATTCAATGGTACTGTTTTTTTAAATTGCAGAAAATTTTATTTACAATTATTTATGAGATATATTTTTATTTATAGTAGTGTGCATCTGTTGTTTTTGTGTTTTATTCCTATTCTTAATTCCCTCATCGTTGTGGTTTTTCGAATGTTATATAGATAACTTTATGTTAATCTGGTGATTGTATACAATACATTTTAAGCATAAACTTTTCCATGAAATGGTATGTGTTTTTATATATTAAGTTAATAACTAAGATGCAGTTTTACGTTAATGCCAAACCCCCCAACTTGAAATATTTAAATTAAACAACCAACATAATGAATGAATGCCCATTTCATTGTTTAAATGTCATACATACAAGGAATATATGGTTGGTGACTTTTGCCTTATATTCTGCGATGTTAGACGAGCCTGATATTATAGAGGTAAAGGAGGGGCTCGCTTGTCAAACACGTCTATTTTGAATGTATTTCGAATTCATTTTTATTTGCAACGTTGAATGTTTGTATTGCGTTTTGTCCCTAATAACAAATACCTGTATGTTAACAGTTAACGACTTGAAAAAAATAGTAATTTAAGCGAATTTGTTTATCAATCGCAATGTCATAACATCAATTTATACGTTCTGTTGTTATTTAAATACGATATTTCCTTGTTAAAATTCAAAATCAAATGTGTATTATTTCACTTCCTCTTACACCGAAGCTATATGTGAGTTTAAGGTTCAAGTCTTAAAACATACTAGACATGACACTAATTTTATTTTGTTTCACATACTGAATACAAATTCGTTATCCAATCTTTATATAGATATATTAAGGCAGTAGCTTGTACAAATAATGTCAATAAGTATGTGCGTTCGGTGATAATGAGTTTATAACGTACTTATCTTAAAACAAATCATATATCAATGACTTCAGTAGACATCATACATAGATAAGTAGTTGCAACGTAATGGTATAACTAAATATAAGCTATATAACAGCAATAGTGAATTAATAATTCAAGACCTATTTTAAATCGATAAAAATAGTACATATTGCTGACATCCGCCTTATACAACTTCAATTGTCATATTAAGCCGAAACATGTTGTAGATATGTTAATATAAATACAATTATTGATTGATTTAAGTATGTGTTGTCGTCTCAGAATATCGCCTTATTGCGAAATCAAAAATGTGTGCCGCTACTTGCACCACTACAACTAACAGATACAAAAACATAATTCGTTGCCAAACTTATGTACATAAACATTGAAATATCCATTTAGAACATCGATACTTTAGACGCACGTCTACTGACAGCTCCATTTAATGATCCATACTAATTCTGATCTCAGCGTCGTGGGTTTGTGAGGAGACACAATACATTTTAAGTTTTCAGTAGAGAAACAATAAAAAACCGCACCAAACTGCAACTACGAGCCGTGACTTCTGACCGTAGTGCCTATATACCGCGGATAAGGCTTTTCCATTCAACCTTTCGGTCAAAAGAAAGTTGTTAAAGATCCACCTTCCGTTTGGATGAAGCAATACCACACCGTCTTCGGAACGTGTAGCCAAGTACATGGAGCCCTCACTCCTCGTGGCAATTGCTCTTACCGAGTACTTGTGCTTTGTGAGAATCGAAAGTGAATTGTTGAATTCGTCTTTCTTTAAAATAAACAGTGCTTGTTTCAAATCATCGCAAACAAAAAGTTTGAATTGACTGTCAACGTAAATCTTCGAAACATGATCATCATTTCGGTCTTGTCCTCCTGAAGATTTGTCATTCTCACGTATGCTGAACCGAATAAGGGTGAAAACGTTGCAAACAGAACGCCACGTTGGAAACAGATCCCAAAGCATCTCGTATCTAATGTGATTATATCTCGTATTTTCAGTTTATTATCCGACTGTAGTTAGCAAATCCAGCATTCACTGCTTTGCAAGTAACCTGGGACAAGTACACCAAACTCGGCCCCGTTCATAACTGACATGTCAGCTATGCCCCAGAAATACCCAACTGCAGAGGTTTTAAATTGCATCTCATACACATTTTCTAAACTGTCATTATACACAGTTCAAGAGCTTGATGTTCTATCAGCTATAATAATTGTGTCTTCTATTACAATCATCGCTGTTATATGTGTGTTTTAACTTCTTTACTTCTTCCAGCAAAAACGAATCCATCGTTAACCTTCAGACGTAAACTTCTTCAGACCACTTAGTTTATAATCGAACGTATTTTTAACTTAAATAACACTTATCTTTCAACAAGACCTAGCTTAGCCCAACGATAATAGTATTGCGTCCGGTCAAATCAATCCACCTAATGATACAGGTAATTCATACTTAAATATTTAAAGACGATTATAAACACATATATTGATATGAGTGTGTATAAATTAAGTTTGCCTGTTATCATCAAAGAAATGAACGCATTGTTTAAACCAGATAAAACAATTCATAAAATAAGTTATATAAGATTAAGACTTTGTCGCATATGTAGACATTTGTAAAAAAAAACGATATGTACAACAATTAAACTATTGATCCAGCCCACCGACGATCCGCACAGTACTACATTAAGTCGGGAACTGAGCTAAGAAAGCCTGCAAACGATAACAGGCTCCAATCACCTTCGCCATCTGACCGACCATCAATCAGGCGTTCTAGTTTATATAATTTATTTTCGTTTGACTGCCAGCAACGCCCTGATGACGTCACCTTATAACACGAGCCTGATGACGTCACCTTATAACACGAGCAGAGCGATCACGATACATAGTCAATATTCCGGAAGTAAAAAATGAAGTTAAGCTGCTGAACTCACAATTCGACACGCTCGATCCAAAGATCGGGGGCAATTAACGATGAACGGGAGAGTGAAGAAGACGAATCCATCGTTAACCTTCAGACGTAAACTTATTCAGACCACTTAGTTTATAATCGAACGTATATTTAACTTAAATAACACTTATCTTTCAACAAGACCATGTCCTACACCGCAAATTATTCCCTTCACGAACTCATTGATAGAGTGGACTGTTTGATCTCAAACACTGAAAGTAAACTGCCAGGACACATCATTTGACAGTTCTGTCCGATTTACAAAACGACCGGAAACCCTCATACAATTTCAGTCAACATTATTTCGCGATATTCTGTTGAAAGCGTTTAGCAAGCAGCGGAAACAGAGATCCGTCAACGGCCGGGTAGCTGGGCACCTCTCGGAGCGAAAGGTGAACTCGCGCATCGCAATAAATCCAAGATATTAATATACATGTTAACGTTTTATTTATTACATGCCTTTTCGAGTTTAGATATGATTCCATTGGAATGAAGTAATTCAATATAAGATGCCATAAGGTAATTTATTGATGAATGTAAGGTAAATTGTATTCGAACATAAAATAAACATCACACTAGTCTATGATAATGATATTAAATGCTTTATCTGCAGGGACTATAACATATGCTTCCGCCTGCAGTCCATTAAGAGTATTGCTCAGCTGAGTTATACCGGTTTTATTATGTTACAGGTGGGTTGCATTCTATAATTATATGTTATTGACAGCCATTAATCAAACTTTATTTTCCGTTAAAAAAAAGAAATTATGAGTCGGCATTTTCAGCTTTGCAATATTTGTGTTGATCCCGCTTGCGGAAACTCGATATGGCAGTCACAATGGTTGAAAGTATTTAATCACCATCAAATGTTTAATAACTTACCACAAAAGACGACACATGACCACCATCAAGAAGACGGCGTGTCGTGTGTAACACATCCCTGCCTCAAAGCTCAAGAAAAAACTTAAAGATCACAAGTCCTTAGTAATTATAAATATTTAATCAGTCAATGTCTTAATATTTATTTCAATACATTTTATTTCGAGATTGCAAACAAATACATATACTGAACAATAATTAATCCTGTAATGCACTCAGAAATGAACAAAATAACATATGCAACACATCTAAAGTTAGCTATCTAATGCATATAATTTTGGGTTGAAACAAATAACATTTAAGGAATATAGAAAATGAAACAGGCAGTGTGTATATATAAAGCATTTAATATCATTATCATAGTGTGATGTTTATTTTATGTTCAAACGATGGTCAATTAATTACCTTATGGCATCGTATATTGAATTACTTTATTCCAATGGAATCATATCTCAACACGAAAAGGAATGTACTAAATTAAACGTTACAATTGATAATAATATCTTGGAGGAACCATCTTTAAAATGAATTGAATTTAATTAATCAAAGTGAACACTATGTACGAGCAAATAAATAAAAACTACGAGGAATTTGATCCCCGGTGTGTCCAGTTTTTAACATAAAGTCATGTCATAATTTGGAATACATTAGAAGACACACTACCGACTACGATGTACCACATATGAAAATATCTTGGCTTTTTGGTTTCAAAATATTAAATCAACATAAGTCATTTTTTGCATATAACACATATGGTAAATTGTTTCTAAGTTATGGATTTTATATTAGTTTAAGGCAGTCAAAACGATTTACAATACCTTCTTTTTATGTCGGCAACGTAAATTTAAGTATTTGTATTACAATATACCGCATTGTCCTGTCTTTTGATCCTCTGATGCGTTGTCGTTTTGCCACTGTTCCGACCCATCGTTTGTCCGCGCTGTTATTTGTAGTTTACTTAATTCGTTTACACCCACTACAACGAAAATGTGGTTTTGAATACATACGTTTTTGAATCATATATATAAAAAGCTGCTTGAACGCTTAACTTTGGCTATTAACTCAATAAATGTGCTCACCAGCTTGTTTTCTACTGTCATTCGTATTGTTTTAAGTAAACAGAGTACGTTTTTAACCTGATAACGTTCTGTTCCTGTTCCTTATAAACCTCTAAGATCCGAACAGTGTGTTGGCTGATATTAAGCGTAACGAGCTATTAAAATTTAGGCGAGTTAATTGATGACATAGTTTGATTTACCTGATATATTTATAGACTCCGATTTCAAATGACAAATGTGCTGCTTGAAAATACCATGTAGCATAGTGCACTATTTTAATTAAGCATACATGTTCTCTTCCGCGACAAGTATAAATCATAAATTGTTAATTTACTTTTTTTTCTATTTTGGATCCGTTCAAAATTATTACATTCAGCATGTGATCCTCAATGTGTCTACATTTTGGAACGAATGTTGTTAATAACGTTCATATATATATATATAAATTAAATGTCGTAAATCGCCGCAATAACAACTCAGTTTTTGATTAAGTCAAGCGTTTTATTGTTTTATCTGCACAATACGAAAACGACACACTGTTACTTTACTCATTTTAGTAAATTGTGCAAAGGTTGACAATTATACCTCGGAATTGATTGATACTAGTGTAATGGTGCAACGTACATACTAGTACACTGCGAACACGTATTAAAAAGCAATTTAAATGTGGCGATCCATAAAACAATTGTTTTGCTTCGTAAGAATACTGTCAGAAGAGAAACGCCTTGTGTCCGATTTATACACGATAATTGATTATTATAGGTAACAAATACGTGTACCGACTGAACACAATTCATAAAAATATACCTTCATCAATTAAATTATATTTAAGAAGAATGCTTATTTTCATTAATATATAATAACTATAGTGTTGGTATATGATATCATATTAATTAAAATATTGAGTGATTATGTAGATCTATAATTTTGCAACCGCGTTACTACCTTAACATTCTATTTCTTAAGATTCTTAAAGACTAGCTGTGCTGCGTAAATGGCATATTTGTTTCATCTATATAAAACATGTGACTCATGCCAGTTATAACCGCAGACGCATGATTTGAACAGATCTTTGTAGAAGATCACTTGACGATGTTACACACCAAATATTAAACAATTGACGCATACGGTTTGAGAGAAGAATAGTAATTTACTATATACCATCAAATGATTAAAGTGATCACTGCGAAATGGCCAGTTAAATCCCTTGCGGAATGATTCAAACAAGCTTTGTAGAGTACCACTATCTGATTACACATATCCAGTGTCAAATATGTTTGCCCTGTGGTTTGAGAGACAATTATTTTAAAGTTATTTGCAAGTTACTTTGCAATATAACTCGATGTAAATCACGTGACCGCAAGGGCATCGCCAGTTTTGATCAGAGGGGCGTTATTTTAACTAACTCGGTAGAGAACTTCCATACGATGTTACACACCATATACCGAACACGGTGTTACTGCAGTTTCCGACTAAAACATGTGTTCGAAGTTTTCACTATATACATATAACGAAAACATGTTATTGTGGAACCAACTTTGACCCCGGTGGCATGATTTTAAAAAACGTGTTAGAGGACCACCATGTTATGTTACAAACCATACACTACATCACTAACTCTTGCTATATTAGTCGAAAGTTACAATGTGAAGCCTGGGACGATGTCAATTGTAACCACAATGACATGATTTATTTAAACAAACTTAATAGAGGGCCACTGTACGATCTCTCACACCACATATTTAACCCCTGACCTATGCGGTGTCAGCGAAGGCGATTTCTGTTTTAATTCTTTAAGTCTTATTTTAGCTGTAGATTTAGCTCTAGACCTATGTAATAGCCTACATAACGGTGATAAACATATACAAAAGCAATAATACTAGAACTGTCTTATATGTCTATTTGCATTGTAAGTATTTAGGTAACACTAGAACTGACTTATATGTCTACTGGCATTGTAAGTATGTAAGTAACGCTAGAACTAACTTCTTTGTCTACTGGCATTGTCAGTATGTAAGTAACACTAGAACTGACTTCTTTGTCTACTGGCATCGTGAGTATGTAAGTAACACAGCATTCACCTTACGCGTGTCACTCACTTAAGCAAAATGTCACACTTTTGTGTTTAATGGATCGCCGTTTCCACATTAATTGGACCAATATTGCAAACACTAAGTCTTTTCTATGTTGGACATTCTTTGAGGCAATTAAAAAATGGAATAACTAAATTTCGCCAAATAGAACCGTTTGATTGACATTCAGGAACATTACATAAACATTATAATTTCATATGATTTCATATAGAATTTCCATGTGTGGCAAAAAAAAAAATGTTGGACCAACACAGTTTAACTTATTATATTTCTTTCACGTAAAACAACAAAGGTCGTTCTCATTTCGATGTACAATGACATATTATAATATGAAATATAGATATGCAACACTATCTAGTTTCTTTATAGACTACTGTAATATGTGATGCGTTTAATGAGAGAACGCGTTAACAAATGCTATGAGTGAGCCAAAATGTTAACTAAATTAAAACATTAGAAACATCTCGTGAAGCAAAATGCGCATTAACATAAGCATCGGCTATTTATAAATGTATTGTTTAATAAATCGTTTGTTATACGTATCGGCTATTGATAAATGTATTGTTTGATACATTAGTTGTTGTTAGTATCGGCTGGTTATAAATGTATTGTTAGAATGTAGTTTAGTTCGTTTTTAATATTTGTATGTTGGAAGTCCAAATAAGATAACAAAAATCAAAATAATATCAGATAATGTATTCACGTTTTATTTTGGTATTTTTCTTACAGCACATCTTCTTGTGCTCTTATTAAAAAACAATTAATAGATGTATGTGTGTAGCCGTGTGTTCGTCTGTAACTACCAGTTGCGTCTGATATTATTAAACAATACTTTGTTTTAATACACCACATTTAATGCATGCGATATGATATTTTATAATACCAGTGAAAAGATTGACTATAATTCTTGGTTGTAACTTAACCTGGTATGTAGCCGAAAAGTTGAGTGAAAATTATAAATGCTATTTTTATTGATTCATTTACTTCAATATTTATATTTGAGAAATATACTTCTCCTGATTCGAACAGCTTTATCTAAATACATACATCCATTAATATAACATATCGATATCTTTGTCAGCATCATGTACAAATTGTATAAAGGTCAATTAAATTATGAGAACAAGAAATACTTCTGAAAAAAATAATAAAAATATTCGGAATATTGTTTCTAATCTCGTTTATGTATCATGACTGTTTACAACAGTGTCATTTTATTACACGACACTGTGAGAAAATACTTATTAGGCTAATTTCTGTCCGCCTGTGTTATTGCTTACCGGCGATACAGTATTTCTAAATGTACACGTCTTCATAAAACTTAATACATGGTCAAAAAACAATTAAAGTTAAAAAAATAATCAATGTTTACAATAAAGTTCAAATGTAATGTTCGAAATAACAAACTGTAATATGTACAACAAGTTCATCTAGAACGAAACTATGTGTTTGTTTGTTTGTTTAGTTGAATAAGTCGCCGTTTCTAACAGTATTATGATATCTAGATCAGGTCCAACTCACAAACATACGCAAATTTGTACTGGCAATTGTAATAATTCCATTCTCCCTTCCACTCCATAACCAAACAATGCTCTTTTGATTTATATTACTAGGTTGATTTGTGCCCCACTTCTAGAATCCTCTCTGATTCCGCATCGGTATACGATATCCGCTATGTGCCCATTCCTCGGTAATTCCGTCACTGCCACCAAGGTCAATACCTCAATGGTAATAAAATGTCTGAGGAATTAAGACGTTTTCTTTCTCACTGTTGATTTCTACTAGGTATCCACCAATTACAGAGCAGATTTCAGTTGCCAAATTATAATCCGAAATGTTACGTGGACGAACATAGATAAATTTACCGTGCTTGCCTACTTTACTACCCTCCTTCAAACCATACTCTGTTAAGCGGTTATTCAAATCTGCCTCTGGTGCGTTCATCCTGGCATCGGAACTAGGCTAAGTTGATGTGTCCAGCGTTTTTTCTTCAAATCTGCGTTTAAATGCTTCATCCAGGGAATCCAATTTACTCATAAAACTGTCCATTTGTTCTTTCAGTTCCAGTATGTGATATTTGTTTTCTTTCAGATCGACCTCGTATGAGGTCAGACTCTGGTCCATCCTATCAACATCATGACGAAGTAAGCAATTTATGTCTGCATGACATCTCTAATAGCGTTTATCTTTTTATCCAGCACTTTCACACGCCCTGAGCTACACACGTTGGTAACAATTAAACACATGACAGAAAAGCTGAAAACGTACGCCATAGTTGTGCGGAAATGTACGATTTAACTCTATGTTAAAGTCACAAAATGGCAAATGCTTTGATTTGCTTTATTGTAACTCGCGTTTATTCTGATTGTTCATCAATGTTGAACTGTTTTCTGACAATAAAAACATTTTCGGAAAAATGTTATTTTGCCGCTACAGCCAATCAGGAATAGGCACTTCAACTTACAAGTGTGTACCCATTTCATGTGGATTGCGTGTGGTGCAATTACTGTGGGTATTCCGGGAAATCTACGTGTATGCGCCCAATATTAGGCATGTGTTTTCAACTGGCGTTTGTGTTATTCGTAAGTGGTTAATGAGATTTCTCAACAACCATACCAAAATTATGAAACGGCCGCGTTTATGTTAGTATGTCATAATGGATGCTTAAAACGCTTTCAATTTACTTCTACAATCATATTGATTGTGGTATAATTCGTCTCCGCGTATGAGAAAAAAAACACATAAAATGTATCATTATTTCGTTGCTCGGTCTTTTTATGTCAGAGCTTCTGAGCATAGCACTTCATTTCATTCACACAGATTTGATGCCGCCGTTTTCATAGTGGGAAATATAGACGTGCCATTGTCCGCATACTTCGTAAATTTGATTTTGGATAACAAGACTACTCATCGTATATCTACAATTTGAGTCTGCGCAAAACAACGTGAAGTCCAAGACCAAGCCTTTATAAAAAAAACTGTCAATCTTTAGAACATTTCCCAGGTCACAGTCAAGTAACGTTAAAAAGATAACAAATATAATATGCCATAAGTTCCTAATACGTGTTATGGCAAGGCTTAAAAACCTGGGACCCGTCTATTTCAGATCTAAAATGCAACGAGCGTCAGCTTCAGTTACAGTTCATGCAAACGAAAGGTCAACCAGATAGTCCTCCCACAGCAAGGGCTAGGTGTATAGAGTGGGCAACTTGTATACAATTACACAGTCATCAATGTTGATGTTTAAGAGGTTGAACTATGCATCAATGTTTGTTGATTGATGGCTGCAGTCAGAAGTAGATCAATGTCCCTGGTAATATATGACATTAAAAGATTACATGGTGCTTGAGAAAATTGTTACAAATGACCTGTGCCACTGTTCGATGAGTAGGCGACTAAGCATGGTAGAAATCGAAATGTTATGGCAATTGATAATTAATTAAAACGTAAAAAAACTTTGTGTATATTTGTGTAAAGAAGTCAGCTAAATATAATATTTTTATCTTTAGCCTCTGTCCAATTAAATCTAGTTTCATGGGAATGTAAACGAACAGATTTTCTTATAATTTAATAATGTTATGAAATCATGGGTACTACTTCAGTGAAACAAACATAATGCTCAATATGCAACTGCAGTAATGTCCACACCATGCAGACACAATTCATCTACTTATGATGTTCTGTAGCCTGCAATGTGTACAATATTAGAGGGAAACTTAACATGAAGTGTATTGTGTTACTCTTACATTCTTCTTTTAATGTAGCAAGAAAAACAGGAAACACGTGCATAAATTGCAGAGGGACCCATTGTGGGAAAAGTCTTGCACATGTGTTTATTGACTTTTATTAAATACGTGCAAACTTATTAAAATGAGTATTTGTTTATTTTGAACTAGTAATCAATAATTCCGGCCATAAAATACTTCATGGGTCAAAAGGACTATGACCATAGTCCTAAAAACTTCAATATATATCATCATAGTAAGGAAGATAGTAAACCAAGACGTTTGGAACAGACTACAATTTACAAATGACGCTATAAACGGCACTCGTGTTGACAGCCAATTGTGTAAATGTTTATACCTAACTAGGTGAAATGCGAGTTCCAGCATATCTTTGATCGTGTTTATGTTTCGATATGCTTTTGTAAGAGTCGTCTCGCTGTATATTGCCATCACAATTTTAATATACACATATTGACTACGCAAACCATTTGTAACAGCATCAAATTCGTTTGTACACTTCGTAGTATAATATATTATTAAATAACAAGAAATATCTTTGAAAAAAAAGGCGTAGGGCGTTTATGTTAAATTGTGTTTGTTGGTGAAAAAGATATCGTCTCTAAAATCAAACGGATCCAAAAGGGATGCGTTATGTCGCAGACGTTTTTCTTAGCCGTATTTCAAACACATACAAGCACATGAGGATAGACGTAGTTTACAATCTTATTTGAGACCAATTTTTGAGAAAGTACACGCTCACCGAAGACTGGTAAACAAGACTGGTGATGAAGATGCTGTGTGTCACTCTGTCAATCAGACTGTCCACCAGAAAACGTGTTCACTCCAGATGTAACTTAAAATTAGTTGAGCCACTCGACATATACTCGTATGACAGTGGTTGAAGATCAACATATAAAATCGGTATATGGTTTTTATGTCGTATATTGCCTTGTTTCAGTCTTGATTTAAATGATAATGATGATGATGATGATGATGATGATGATAATGATGATGATGATGATGATGATGATGATGATGATGATGATGATGATGATGATGATGATGATGATGATGATGATGATGATGATGATGATGATGATGATGATGATGATGATGATGATGATGATGATGATGATGATGATGATGATGATGATGATGATGATGATGATGATGATGATGATGATGATGATGATGATGATGATGATGATGATGATGATGATGATGATGATGATGATGATGATGATGATGATGATGNTATATAGCCTAAAAGTTGAGTGAAAATTATAAATGCTATTTTTATTGATTCACTTGCCTCAATATTTATATTTGAGAAGTAGATTTATCTTGACTTGAACAGTCTTTATCCAAATTGAAGGATCCATTAATATAACATATCGATATCTAAGTCAGCATCCTGTACACAAGTTCGGCTATATACATATATAGCAAAACGTTTAAAACAAAATTGTATAAATGTCAATCAAATTATCAAAACAAGAAAAACTTGTGAAAAAAAAAACACAACAATTTTACATTTGGAATATTATTTTTGAACTAGTGTATGTATCGTGACTGTGTATTACACAACTATAAGGTATATATACATTATTTATTGCGTTATCTTCTTAACAGCCAACTTATCACAATAGAGTTAAATCATTAATGCACCCTGCTTGTTACACGACAGTCTGCTAAAATACTTATTAGGCTAATTGTTTTCCACCGATGTTATTTCTTACCGGCGATACAGTATTTCTAAATGTACACCTTCTTCATCAAACTTCAGCCATGGTCATAAAACAATAAAAGTAAAAAAAAAAAAAAACTTTTTAGAATACAGTTTACATGTAACGTTTGAATTTACAAACTGGAATATGTACAATCAAGTTCATATTGAAACGTTCGAGTGTATGAATCTATGTGTATGTGTGTTTGTTTATTTTGATGTCTAAAATATGTCAACTTCCCCCACACACACACCCGAATACTGCCTGGCAATTGAAATCATTCCACTCTCCATTCCAGACCATAACCATTACCAAACAATGCTCATTTGATTTCTTGTTATTCGGTTCATCTTCGCCCCATTTCTGGAATCCTGTTTGATTCCGCATCGGAAAACGATCTCCGCTATGTGCCCATTTCCAGTCTCTCTCGGTAATTCCGTCACTGCCACCAAGGTAAATATAGCTAGCAAATGTTTGCTGAATGAATGCGTACTCTTCCTGACTGTTGATCTCTACTAGGTACCCACCGATATCAGAGCATATTTTAGTTGCCGAGTTATTATTTTCATCTTGACGTGGACGAACGAACATAGATAGACCTACCGTGCTTGCGTACTTTACTCGACTCCTTCAAACTATACTCTGTTAAGCGCTTATTCAAACCTGCCTCTGATTGTTAATCCACGCTTGGGAACCAGGCACAGCCGATATTTCAAGCTTTACTTCCGCTAATCCGCGTTTAAATGCCTCATTCAGAGAATCCAATTTACTAATGACACTGCCCATTTGTTCTTTCTTTCGCTCCACTTTGATTGACATATCATTAATACGTTTAACTAGTGATTTTGTTTCGTCTAAATCTACCTTGTACGATGCCATACTCCGGTGCATCCTATCAACATCATTAATTGTAGAATTGGCATATCTGTGAATCATTTGATTAAAGATAAATTGATCACGCGTCTGTCCATTTTCGTTTTTTTCACATCCGCATTGGCTGACGTTTTTAACTTTACTGGAAAAGCCATCCGTTCCATGCAAGAGGTGTGATAACTGACTGGAAAAATTTCCCATATCATGTCGAAGTAATGCAATGTCTGCCTCCATTTAATCTCTTATAGAGTTTATCTTTTTATCCAGCACATGCACAAGTCCTGAGCTACATACACACGATGCAAACAAGTAAACTCATCACCGTTATTCTGACAACGTACGCCATAGTTGTGCTTCTATTTAAGATTAAACTCTATGTTAAAGTCACAAAATGGCAATTTGTTTAATTTGCTTTATTAAAACCAGTGTATATAAAAAATCATAAACGTTTGACTGTTTTCCGACCACTGAAACATTTTCTTTAAATGGTTATTGGGACGCTACAGCTAATCAGGAATAGGCACTTCAATTAACAAGTGTGCACCCACTTCATGTGAATTTGTGCATGGTGCAATTAATATAAGTATTCCGAGATGTATACTAGTATCTGTTCGGCTTCAAAACAAATCAATAGATTGTATATTTGTTGTGGGATGCACAATACCCACACCCTTGCGAACAAGAAGAAGTTGTATGCTGCCTTTTGGACTGGGAAATATGTTCGAACATTATATCGGGTACTCCTGAAGAGAAATGTTCTTGTAAAGTCTGTTCTAAATGTTTCAGAAGTCTGAAAGCAATATACGCTATTGTAAATTCTTAACCCATTTATGCCTAACGTCTAGAAAAAAGGCCTTGGCTAACAGCGTAGACCCAGATGAGACGCCGCATGATGCGGCGTCTCATCAGAGTTTGCGCTGTTTGCTTAAAGGAATTTATATAAGAAATATTATAAATATAGAAATAAATATACTAGACATCCCTAATTTTGGAAATAAATTGATCCAATTTAGAAAGATGGGAAAGTCCACTAGGCATAAATGATTTAAGAGAAATTTTTTAACTTGTAAAGTCAGTTCTAAATGTGTCAGAAATCTACAAGCAATATACGCCATTTTTAATTCTTAAACTTTATGAACGATCCTTCAATAAATTGCAGCATTGGAGTCAACCAAAGAGACCCGTTAGGCAGCACCATAAATCTCTTTTTCTAACCAATATACTCGAAAATATAAACAGTTATTTATACAGGGTTATTGATAACTATTAAATTATTCATGTTTGAAGTTGATGCAGTAGTTTTTAAAAATTACGCCACTACATTAAAGTCGTTACTTAACGATATTAAAGTTTATTTTTACTGATATGAATTACGTTTAAACTTAAACGAAACGAAAATTATGATCTGTATTAACGGAAGGATTTTTTTATGTCTATATCGACAAAATGCTATAGATTATTCGTTTTATTAAATAAAATAATCCATACAAACACGTTATTTTTGTTTATTTTCATTTTTTTTAATACGAAGCATTTTTGCAGCCATACCCTTCATCAGTAGTCGTCGTTTGGCGGAAAATATATAATATATTATTCATTCAAATAAATGGGTGCTCTTTTTTTTTTAAACGGACCTCATAAACTTTTAACTCAACAATTTCCCGGTCTATTACAATTAAGCATTGCCAGTACAATAAAAAGTAATCCTATATGTCAAGTCTCCAGCTTTCAGCGTGTGATTCAAGCGTTTGAAGTTCGAATTACACTTTCACGCTACACTGAGTACTTCGCACGCTATCACAAGCTTGTGTCAACATATTTAGTAATGTCGATTATTGACCGCTTAAAACATTTTGGGTTTGTCAATAGCTGTTTTTAATCAATATTTGAACGTATAATCGTCCGGGCTCCCATATCTTCGTAATCCAATTAAATGGCTTATTAGAAGATATTTTATAATGTCGATAGTTCAATTGCGCGAGACAAAAAACTGTGTAAAGTTTTACGTTGCTATTTTTTTTGTCGGAGCTGCTGAGTATAGTACTAAAAGCACCCTTATATTAACAATGTATCCCGATAAGCAGCTTCGTCATTCACACAGATTTTATGCCACCGTTTTCGGAGGCGGGGGAAATATAGATTCTCCCTCGTCTGTCCGTCCTTAGTTCAAAATTATCCACACAACTCGCAAATCTGACTTTGGAGGACAGTACTCTTGAGCGTTATTAATATTCAAGTCTGCACAAAAAACGTCCGAGCCCGAGACTATAAACAAACCTGTCCAACTATATGTATTGCTCTTGTTCTAGTCAGGTAAAACTATATAGATAACAATAATCATATGGTCGATATGCAGGTGAAACTATATAGATAACAATACTCATATGGTCGATGTGTAGGTGAAACTATATAGATAACAATACTCATATGGTCGATGTGTATGTGGAACTATATTGATAACAATACTCGATATGGTCGATGTGTAGGTGAAATTATATAGATAACAATACTCGATATGGTCGATGTGTAGGTGAAACTATAAAGATAACAATACGCATATGGTCGATGTGTATGTGAAACTATATTGATAACAATACTCATATGGTCGATGTGTAGGTGAAATTTTATAGATAACAATACTCGATATGGTCGATGTGTAGGTGAAACTATATAGATAACAATACTCATACAATACTCATATGGTCGATGTGTAGGTGAAACTATATAGATAACATTACTCATAGGGTCGATGTGTACGTAAAACTATATAGATAACACTACTCATATGGTCGATGTGTGGGTAAACTTTATAGATGACAATTATTATATGGTCGATGGGTAGGTGAAACTGTATTGATAACAATACACATATGGTTGATGTGTAGGTGAAACTACAGACATAGCAGTACTCATATGGTCGATGTTAGGTGAAACTATATTGATAATAATACTCATACGTTCGATGTATAGCTGAAACTATATAGATAACAATACACATATGGATGATGTGTGTAGGTGGATCTATATAGATAACACCACTCATATAGTCGATGTGTAGATGAAACTATATAGATAGCAATACTCACATGGTCAATGTGTGGGTCAAACTAGATATATAACAATACTTATATAGTCGATGTGTAGGTAAAACTATATAGCTAACAATACTCATATGGTTGATGTTTAGTTGAAATTATATAGATAACAATACTCATATGGTTGATGTGTAGGTGAAACTATATAGATAACAATACTCATATGGTTGTTATGTAGGTGTTACTATATAGATAACAATACTCATATGTTTGATGTGAAGGTGAAACTATATAGACATCAATACACATATGGTCGATGTTTAGGTGAAACTGTATAGATAACAATACACATATGGTCGATGTGTATGTGAATCTATATAGATAACAATACTCATATGGTTGATGTGTAGTTAAAACTATAAAGATAACACTACTTATATGGTTGATGTGTAGATGAAACTATATAGATATCAATAAACATATGATCGATTTTTAGGTGAAACTGTATAGATAACAATACACATATGGTCGATGTGTAGGGGAATCTGTATAGATAACAATACTCCTATGGTTGATGTATAGGTGAAACTATATAGATAACAATAATCATACGGTTGATGTGTAGTCGAAACTATATAGATAACAATATTTATATGGTTGATGTTTATGTGAAATTATTTAGATAACAATACTCATACGGTCGATGTGTAGGTGAAACTATATAGATAACAATTCTCATATGGTTGATGTGTAGGTGGAACTATATAGATAGCACTACTCATATGGTTAATGTGTAGGTGAAACTATATATATAACAATACTCATATGGTTAATGTGTAGGTGAAACTATATATATAACAATACTCATATGGTTGATGTTTATGTGAAATTATATAGATAACAATTCTCATATGGTTGATGTGTAGGTGGAACTATATAGATACAAATACTCATATGGTTGACGTGTAGGTGAAACTATATATATAACAATACTCATATGGTCGATGTGTAGGTGAAACTATAAAAATAAAAATTCTCATATGGTTGATGTGTAGGTAAAACTAGATATATAACAATACTTATATAGTCGACGATGGTAAAACTATATAGATAACAATATTTATACGGTTGATGTGTAGTAAAAACTATATAGATAATAATACTTATATAGGCGATGTGTAGGTGAAACTATATAGATAACAATACTCATATGGTCGATGTGTAGTCGAAACTGTATAGATAACAATACTCATATGTCGATGTGTATGTGATACTATGTAAAAAACAATACTCATATGGGCGATTTGAAGGTGCAACTATACAGATAACAATACTCATATGGTCGATGTATAGGTGAAACTATATGGATAGCAATTATCATATGGTCGATGTGTAGGTGAAACTATAAAGATAGCAATACTCATATGGTCGATATGTAGTTGACTAAGCATGGTAGAAATCGAGATGTTATGACAATGGGTGAGAAATAAAAAGTTTATAGTTTTGTAAAAATTCAGCAATGTATAGTATTGATTTATCTTTAACCTCTGCCAATTCAAATTAAGTTGCATTGAACATGTATTCGAATAGATTTTCTTATAATTTAAAAATGTAATGAATTAATGGGTATAATTTCAGTGAAACATAAATTCTTCTCAAGATGCCACTACGTTGTTTCCGCACAATGCAAACACAATTCATCTACATATGATGTAAGGTAGCCTTCAATGTGTACAGTTTTAGAGAGAAACTTAAAATGAAGTTTATTGTGTTTACATGTACTCTTACATTCTTCTTTTAATGTAACGAGAAAAAGGAAACACATGCAAACATGGCAGAGCGATTCATTGTTTGAAAAGGCTTGCACATATTAACTTTTGTTAAAGACGTGTAAACTTTTTTGTTTATTTTTAACAATGAATCAATAATTCCAGTAATAAACTGCTTCATGCATCAAAAGACCAATAACCATAGTCCGAAAAACTACAATAAATATTATAATAGTCAGGAAGAAGGAAAATCAAGACTTTTGGAACAGAATACAATTTACAAAAGACGCTATAACCGTTACTTAAGTTTACAGCCAATTGAACAGCATGATACATCGGTATATGAATGTTATGACGTATTTTGCCTTGTTTAACGTCTGGATTTTAATTTGCAAAGGTATATTTTACACATTATACGTGTTATTGTTGTGAACTGCCAGCAACACTAAATTTGTCTCCAATATTGAAATTTCGACAACAATACGATAAGTTACTCTTAGCAAAAAGCCGATACCAACATATATACTCTTTTAAGTAGCACACCTGAAAAGTGGGTCTACATGTCGTATGAACACATCTACAAAAATAGTGGAGATTTCCGAACGCTCTACATTCGCTACGTTATACTACACAACAAAGAATGTCAAGAAGCTTTTAACATGATAAATTAACACTTCTTTAGAAAAAGAAACGTTTTTATTTTGCTTAGTTTCTGTATTTTTAACACATGCGACCATTCCAGTCATTCATTCGGGCCTACTGGCGGGAAATTTATCCGACATTTTATTGGCTGTTGATAAAGGAAAATACAGGTACAAAACTTGGAATAGACAGCTACGCTGAAAAATTTNGATGATGATGCTGCTGCTGCTGCTGCTGCTGCTGCTGCTGATGATGATGATGATGATGATGATGATGATGATGATGATGATGATGATGATGATGACGATGACGACGACGAAGACGACCACGAAGAAGACGACCACGACAAGATGATGATGATGATGATGATGATGATGATGATGATGATGATGATGATGATGATGATGATGATGATGATGATGATGATGATGATAATGATTATAATAATTTATGGTTCGTATATCACATCATATAAATTATACTATTCTTTGCAACGTGATTAAGTGATTATATAGATTTTGTTATGTTACTTGCCTATTTTTCTACCTTAACTATTTATTTCATTAGATTCTAAAAGACTATATGTGCTGCGTTTATAACCTAGTTAATTCGGTCGTATCATTCAAGATTAAATGAACAGTAATACACTTCACTTCAAAACGGGCCAGCAAAGTTATAACTTATTTATTGCACTGAAACTTTACAGGTCATTCTAATTTCGATTTTAAATGACATGTTGTAATATGAAATATATACTATGATATATCAAACACTAAATTCGTTTTCGACTACCGTAACATGTGATGCGTTTAACAAAGGCACGCATTAACCAATGCTACACGTTAGCTAATATGTAAACTTAATTTAAACATAAGAAACATCTCGTAAAGCAGAATGCGCATCAACATAAGCATCGGCTATTTATTAATGTATTGTTTGATAAATCATTTGTTATTTGTATCGGCTATTGATAAATGTATTGTTTGATAAAGTATTTGTTGTTAGTATCGGCTATTTATAAATGTATTGTTTAAAACAAAAAAAAACTTTGTTCGACGATTGCATCCTCTTATACAATGTAGTTTAGTTCGTTATTAATAATGTATGTTTGAAGTCCAAAAAAGATGTTTTTTTTTTAATATAATTATTTCAATTTTTTAAATAATATCAGACAATGAATTCACGTTTTGTTTGGCATTTTTCTAACAGCACAACCGCTTGTGCTCTTATTACAAAGCAATTTATAGATTTATTGTTGTAGCCGTGTGTTCGTCTGTAACTCCCAGTTACGTCCGACATTATTAAACAAATTATATTTTTTATACACCATATTTTATACATGCGATATGATATTTTATACTAACAGTGAAACGATTGACAATAATTCTTGGTTATAAACCTATCCTGTTATATAGCCTAAAAGTTGAGTGAAAATTATAAATGCTATTTTTATTGATTCACTTGCCTCAATATTTATATTTGAGAAGTAGATTTATCTTGACTTGAACAGTCTTTATCCAAATTGAAGAATCCATTAAAATAACATATCGATATCTAAGTCAGCATCCTGTACACAAGTTCGGCTATATACATATATAGCAAAACGTTTAAAACAAAATTGTATAAATGTCAATCAAATTATCAAAACAAGAAAAAACAACAACAATTTTACATTTGGAATATTATTTTTGAACTAGTGTATGTATCGTGACTGTGTATTACACAGCTATAAGGTATATATACATTATTTATTGCGTTATCTTCTTAACAGCCAACTTATCACAATAGAGTTAAATCATTCATGCATCCTGCTTGTTACACGACAGTCTGCGTAAATACATATTAGGCTAATTGTTTTCCACCGATGTTATTTCTTACCGGCGATACAATATTTCTAAATGTACACCTTCTTCATCAAACTTCAGCCATGGTCATAAAACAATAAAAGTAAATAAAACAACACTTTTCACAATACAGTTTACATGTAACGTTTGAATTAACAAACTGGAATATGTACAATCAAGTTCATATAGAAACGTTCGAGTGTATGAATCTGTGTGTGTGTGTGTGTGTTTGTTTGTTTATTTTGATGTTTAAAATATGTCCACTTCACACACACACACCCGAATACTGCCTGGCAATTAAAATCATGCTTATCTCCATTCCAGACCATAACTATAACCAAACAATGCCCATTTGATTCCCTGTTATTCGGTTCATCTTCGCCCCACTTCTGGAATCCTGTTTGATTCCGCATCGGAATACGATCTCCGCTATGTGCCCATTTCCAGTCTTCCTCGGCAATTACGTCACTGCCACCAAGGTAAATATATCTAGGAAATGTCTGCTGAATGAATGCGTACTCTTCCTGACTGTTGATCTCTACTGGGTACCCACCGATATCTGAGCATATTTTAGTTGCCGAGTTATTATTTTCATCTTGACGTGGACGACATAGATAGACCTACCGTGCTTGCATACTTTACTCGACTCCTTCAAACTATACTCTGTTAAGCACTTATTCAAACCTGCCTCTGATTGTTAATCCACGCTTGGGAACCAGGCACAGCCGATATTACAAGCTTTACTTCCGCTAATCCGCGTTTAAATACCTCATTCAGAGAATCAAATTTAGTCATGACACTGCCTATTTGTTCTTTCTTTCGCTCCACTTTGATTGACCTATCATTAATACGTTTAACTAGTGATTTTGTTTCGTCTAAATCTACCTTGTACGATGCCATACTCCGGTTCATCATATCAACATCATAAATTGTAGAATTGGCATATCTGTGAATCCTTTGATTAAAGATAAATTGATCATGTGTCTGTCCATTTTCGTTTTTTTCACATCCGCATTGGCTGACGTTTTTAACTTTACTGGAAAAGCCATCCGTTCCATGCAAGAGGTGTGATAACTGACTGGAAAAAATTCCCATATCATGTCGTAATGCAAGTCTGCCTCCATTTAATCTCTTATAGAGTTTATCTTTTTATCCAGCACATGCACAAGTCCTGAGCTACATACACACGATGCAAACAAGTAAACTCATCACCGTTATTCTGACAACGTACGCCATAGTTGTGCTTCTATTTAAGATTAAACTTTATGTTAAAGTCACAAAATGGCGATTTGTTTAATTTGCTTTATTGAAACCAGTGTATCTAAAAACATCATAAACGTTTGACTGTTTTCCGAACACTAAAACATTTTCTTTAAATGGTTATTGGGACGCTACAGCTAATCAGGAATAGGCACTTCAATTAACAAGTGTGCACGCACTTCGTGTGCTTTTGTGCATGGTGCAATTAATATAAGTATTCCGAGCTGTATACCAGTATCAGTTCGGCTTCAAAACAAATCAAAAGATTGTATATTTGTTGTGGGGTGCACAATACCCACACCCTTGCGAACAAGAAAAAGTTGTATGGTGCCTTTGGACGGGGAAAATATGTTCGAACATTATATCCGTTACTCCTGAAGAGAAATGTTCTTGTAAAGTAAGTTCTAAATGCTTCAGAAGTCTGAAAGCAATATACGCTATTGTAAATTCTTAACCCATTTATGCCTAACGTCTAGAAAAAAAGGCCTTGGCCAACAGCGTAGACCCAGATGAGACGCCGCATGATGCGGCGTCTCATCAGGGTCTGCACTGTTTGCTTAAAGGAATTAATGTAAGAAATATTCTAAATATAGAAATAAATATACTAGACATCCCTAAGTTTGGAAATAAATTGATCAAATTTAGAAGGATGGGAAAGTCCACTAGGCATAAATGGGTTAAGAGAAATGTTTTAACTTGTAAAGTCAGTTATAAATGTGTCAGAAATCTACAAGCAGTATACGCCATTTTTAATTCTTAAACTTTATGAACGATCCCCCAATAAACTGCAGCATTGGAGTCAACCAAAGAGACCCGTTAGGCAGCACCATAAATCTCTTTTTCTAACCGATATACTCGAAAATATTAACAGTTATTTATACAGGGTTATTGATAACTATTAAATTATTCATGTTTGAAGTTGATGCAGTAGTTTTTTAAAATGATGCCACTACATTAAAGTCGTTACTTAACGATATGAAAGTTTATTTTTACTGATATGAATTACGTTTAAATGTAAACGAAACGAAAATTATGATCTGTGTTAATGGAAGGATTTTTTATGTCTATATCGACAAAATGCTATAGATAATTCGTTTTATTAAATAAAATAATCCATACAAACACGTTATTTTTGTTTATGTTCATTTTTTGTTTAAATACGAAGCATTTTTGCAGCCATATCTTTCATCAGTAGTCGTCGTTTGGCGGAAAATATATAATATATTATTCATTCAAATAAATGGGTGCTCTTTTTTTTAAAACGGACGTCATAAACTTTCAACTCAACAATTTCCCGGTCTATTACAATTAAGCATTGCCAGTACAATAAAAAGTAATCCTATATGTCAAGTCTCCAGCTTTCAGCGTGTGATTCAAGCGTTTGAAGTTCGAATTACACTTTCACGCTAAACTGAGTACTTCGCACGCTATGACAGTCTTGTATCAACATATTTAGTAATGTCAATTATTGACCGCTTAAAACATTTTGGGTTTGTCAATAGCTGTTTTAAATCAATATTTGAACGTATAATCGTCCGGGCTCCCGTATCTTCGTAATCCAATTAAATGGCTTATTAGAAGATATTTTATAATTTCGATAGTTCAATTGCGCGAGACAAAAAACTGTGTAAAATTTTACGTTGCTCTTTTTTTTGTCGGAGCTGCTGAGTATAGCACTGAAAGCACCCTTATATTAACAATGTATCCCGATAAGCAGCTTCGTCATTCACACAGATTTTATGCCACCGTTTTCAGAGGCGGGGGAAATAAAGATCTCCCCTCGTCTGTCCGTCCTTAGTTCAAAATTATCCACACAACTCGCAAATCTGACTTTGGAGGACTATACTCTTGAGCGTTATTAATATTCAAGTCTGCACAATAAACGTCCGAGCCCGAGACTATAAACAAACCTGTCTAACTATATGTATTGCTCTTGTTCTAGTCAGGTAAAACTATATAGATAACAATAATCATATGGTCGATGTGCAGGTGAAACTATATAGATAACAATACTCATATGGTCGATGTGTATGTGAAACTATATAGATAACAATACTCATATTGTCGATGTGTAGGTGAAACTATATAGATAACAATTCAAATATGGTCGATGTGTAGGTGAAATTATATAGATAACAATACTCATATTGTCGATGTGTAGGTGAAACTTTATAGATAACAATACTCATATGGTCGATGTGTAGGTGAAACTATATAGATAACATTACTCATAGGGTCGATGTGTAGGTAAAACTATATAGATAACACTACTCATATGGTCGATGTGTGGGTAAACTTTATAGATGACAATTATTATATGGTCGATGGGTAGGTGAAACTGTATTGATAACAATACACATATGGTTGATGTGTAGGTGAAACTACATACATAGCAATACTCATATGGTCGATGTTAGGTGAAACTATATAGATAATAATACTCATATGTTCGATGTATAGCTGAAACTATATAGATAACAATACTCATATAGTCGATGTGTAGATGAATGTATATAGATAGCAATACTCATATGGTCAATGTGTGGGTCAAACTAGATATATAACAATACTTATATAGTCGATGTGTAGGTAAAACTATATAGATAACAATACTCGTATGGTCGATGTGTAGTCGAAACTGTATAGATAACAATACTCATATGGTCGATGTGTATGTGATACTATATAAATAACAATACTCATGTGGGCGATTTGAAGGTGCAACTATACAGATAACAATACTCATATGGTCGATGTATAAGTGAAACTATATGGATAGCAATTCTCATATGGTCGATGTGTAGGTGAAACTATAAAGATAGTAATACTCATATGGTCGATATGTAGTTGACTAAGCATGGTAGAAATCGAGATGTTATGACAATGGGCGAGAAATAAAAAGTTTATAGTTTTGTAAAGATTCAGCCATGTATAGTATTGATTTATCTTTAACCTCTGCCAATTCGAATTAAGTTGCATTGAACATGTATTCGAATAGATTTTCTTATAGTTTAAAAATGTAATGAATTAATGGGTATAATTTCAGTGAAACATAAATTCTTCTCAAGATGCCACTACGTTGTTTCCGCACAATGCAAACACAATTCATCTACATATGATGTAATGTAGCCTTCAATGTGAACAGTTTTAGAGAGAAACTTAAAATGAAGTTTATTGTGTTTACATGTACTCTTACATTCTTCTTTTAATGTAACGAGAAAAAGGAAACACATGCAAACATGGCAGAGCGATTCATTTTTTAAAAAGGCTTGCACATATTAACTTTTGTTAAATACGTGTAAACTTATTTGTTTATTTTTAACTATGAATCAATAATTCCAGTAATAAACTGCTTCATGCATCAAAAGACCTTAAACCATAGTCCGAAAAACTACAATAACTATTATCACAGTCAGGAAGAAGGTAAATCAAGACTTTTGGAACAGAATACAATTTACAAAAGACGCTATATAACCGTTACTTTAGTTTACAGCCAATTGATTTTATTCGTACCTTACTAGGTGTAATGCCAGTTTTCTCCACATTAAACGCATGTGCTAATTTATGATGTATATCATTCTCTCCTGTTGCGTTATTTTCAAACGTTGCTGGGTCAATGCACAACGTTACTTAAACTGACAGCCAATTGATTAAGTGCGTACCTTACTAATTGTAATATTATAATGTACACCAATTGAAGACGCTAACCATTTGTAACAGCATCAAAAACGTTCGTACACTAGAATAATATATTATTAAATAACAAGAAATATCTTTGAAAAAAAGGTAAAGGGCGTTTATGTTAATTTCTTTTTGTTTGGTGAAAAATATGTCGTCTCTAAAATCAAAGGCATCCAAAAGGGATGTGTTAAGTCGCGAAAGTTTTCCTTTGCCGTATTTCAACCACATACACGCAATTGAGGACGAACGTAGTTTACAATTTTATTTGAGACCAATTTTCGAGAAAGTACACGCTCAACGAAGACTAGTAAACAAGCTTGGCGATGCAATTGCTGTGTGTTTCTCTGTGTGTCAATCGCACTGTCCACTAGAAAACGTATCACTCCAGAAGTTTTTAAAAATTGGTTCAGCCACACGACATATTCTCGTATCTGACATTGGTGGACAAACAGCATGATACATCGGTATATGAATGTTATGACGTACTTTGCCTTGTTTAACGTCTGGATTTTAATTTGCAAAGGTATATTTTACACATTATACGTGTTATTGTTGTGAACTGCCAGCAACACTAAATTTGTCTCCAATATTGAAATTTCGACAACAATACGATAAGTTACTCTTAGCAAAAAGCCGATACCAACATATATACTCTTTTAAGTAGCACACCTGAAAAGTGGGTCTACATGTCGTATGAACACATCTACAAAAATAGTGGAGATTTCCGAACGCTCTACATTCGCTACGTTATACTACACAACAAAGAATGTCAAGAAGCTTTTAACATGATAAATTAACACTTCTTTAGAAAAAGAAACGTTTTTATTTTGCTTAGTTTCTGTATTTTTAACACATGCGACCATTCCAGTCATTCATTCGGGCCTACTGGCGGGAAATTTATCCGACATTTTATTGGCTGTTGATAAAGGACAATACAGGTACAAAACTTGGAATAGACAGCTACGCTGAAGAATTAAGTATCCAAAGCCAATGGCTAAGCATGTTACCAGAGTATTGAGAATGTGAAAATATTATGAAAACGTTATCAACTCACAAAATAACTTATCTTATTCCCTTAGAGTACCCGCGCAAGGAGTAAGCTTTTTCCTAGGCTAAAAATAGTTTCATCCTTGTACTTCATTTCGGTCAAGTGGTTTGTTGACGTTAGTTTGAGACAATGGCTTACGGCTGTCAGCACCTCTCGGCTCCTTAAAGGCACTTAAGTTACACGTGCACTTTGTAATACGTTAATTAATGGAAATGATTCTTTATCTGAATGAGAGGGATTTGTTGAGGTAGTTCATATATTGTAGAAGGAAACGTACTTTGATACTGGCTTTTACAGCCTCATTTCAACAGTTCAATCATCACCTTCATAATCATTATCATCATCAACATCATCATCACCATTGTCATCCCCATCATTATCATCATCATAATTATCGTTTTCATAATATTTATAATTACTTTCGTCATCATCATCATCAGCAGCAGCATAATCATCAGTGTCGTCATCATTATCATCATCATCATCATCATCATCATCATCATCATCATCATCATCATCATCATCATCATCATCACCACCATCATTATCATCATCATCATCATCATACTCATCATCATCATCAACATCATCATCATCATCATCACCATCATCGTCGTCGTCGCCCTCGTCCTCGTCGTCTTCGTCATCATCATCAGCAGCAGCAGCAGTAGCGGAAGCAGCATCACCATCATCATCATCAGTGGCGTCATAGACGTCGTAGTGGTCGTCATCATCATCATCATCATCATCATCATCATTATCATTATCATCATCATCATCACCACCATCATCATCATCATCATCATCATAGATTGATCAACTGTGTCATTGAGCGTTGTCAGTTTCGAACCTAGTAGCAAGATTGGAGCTATCTTTGGAAAGGACCATAATCTTATATCCAAATATCAATGCGCTTTGCGGTTTCAGAAAAATGCAAATCTTTCAATATAAAACATTTCACCCCACACTATCACAACCCCGTACAGATATTTTATGGAGAAGAAATTCAAATTATGAGCATGTTTAACTTTGTGTTGCTTAAATTAGCATTCATGTGCTTGTACAACATTGACCACTTGAGAATGTAATATGGTGTAATATGTGTACACGTGGGCTTAAAGCCTCATGTATTTTTTTGTGACTGCCGTAGATGAGACATAATCGAACAACACTAACAAAAGGTTGCATATTAAGACTCCCACCTGGCATAATTAGCAGGGTATCCGTATTTCCCGACAACTCGTTCAAATGAACGGCTCTGCATTTGCAGTGTGTATCTCAATATGCAATTAAAAAATGGTAATATGTATGATAGTTCCGATTACAAGATCAGGCAAAGTGGGAATATCGGATCCAGATATTTCATGCTTCGTGTCATTATCATTGTGATGTTTAGCTTCCAGGAAAAAATATTATTTCATCAACTGATTCAATGTTTTCTTATTAACTGTCAATGGAAGCTTCATTTATTACATTGAGGTCATCTTCATCTTTATTTTCGGTAATGGTTGTTGAGACATGACCTGAAAACCTACTCTCATGCACATCGCCAGTTGATTGACTGTCTTCTGATATTGAAATTTCTAGTATTTGTCTGTGTCATCGATGTCATCTTCGTCATTGCTTTCTGTCAATTTGTTTTGAACATTACCCGATTGATTGCTTGTAAGATCGATGTTTATTCTTGAACCATGCAACGCTATTGTTTCGCCGTATCCTCTGTTCTTGTCAGTTACCCGTCTGAAAGATCTCTCTGTCACTTTGCACGCCTGTTTCATCAGCACTTAATAAGATATGACTACTCCTTATTTCTTCCAAAAGTGATTGACTTGTGTTCTGAGAAACTGTTTCAACTAATGCATCAATAGCATTGCAAATAAATGAAACATGTATTTCTGGATAGAACCGGAGTGTTAATATATGCTGATTTTGGTCAATCAATCTAGTAATCGAAACAAGGATAGATTGGTCTGGTCCTTCAGAACCAATCACAAGAAATTAACAATTCAACTCGCGTGCTATTGCAATCAAGTCAAGTTAACCCCACAAGTTGTTTCTTGAGTGTATGTTTCTATTGACATTTCATCAAAATCAGCGTAGAATTTACCGTGGAGGGTGATATGATCGAAAGCAAGTTTTCGAAGATTTGTGCCAATTATGTTTTATCCCATACTTTGGTGGCTTATCGCCAAACGCTGGCAATTACCTTTCCTATTGGGTCATAGTCAATATCGATGTCATTGTTATTGAAGAAATTGTTAGCATTACCTGATTCATAACACTGATCATCGCTTGTATCTGATGTTATGTCAATTATGTCATCAACATGATCTTACCTGCTCTTTTCTGTTCCTATTTTCCTCAATAGTGCAACTTGTGATATGTACACTCATTGCCTTTTCAGTTTATTTTCAGGTGTTTTGAATGCAACTTTGTTAATCGGAAAGCCACGTTTTCGCTTAAAAATCCTGCCCTTTTATACAAATCATTTGTGGGGTACTTTCCTGCCAAATGGGTAACGAACCAAACGTTGTCGACTTTTCGAAAACTGATCAGGAGTTGCGTTTCAAATGAAATGCAAACGTTCTCTGCGCACATCTTCCAGACGCCGAGCCAGCCTTTCTCTAATTGAATCAGCGGATTTCTCACCATCTCGAGCAAAATAAACTGAAAAGGCGTCTGATATCCAGGATATCGGTTCCCAATATATTGCACAAGTGAGTTTCTTCGAATTATTAGCCCAATTAAATCCCTTTCTCCATTCCTTTGTGTTTCGTAACTGATAATCTTTCTAATAAGTCTATTTTTCCGTTCAACTTTTCCAGACTTTGGGAATGGTACGGTCTTCCTTTTTATTACTTTGACAATGTTTCTTATTATGCGATCCATTACTTCACTCATAAATGCTGTCCCATTATCACACAGAATTATTTGAGGATAGCAATGTTCAGTGAAAATGTCCTCAAGGGCATCAAAATCCTCTTTTGCAGATTTTCTTTGCATCGATCGGCAAATCCAATCAATTTCAATCAATTTGAATATATTAATGCATGTGTGATGAGTTTATTGCAAAACGCGTTTATTGCAAAACGGATTGTTATAAAAATATCAAATTACATTAAGTCACTGCAACCCGTTTTTCAATAAAATTATTGCATTTCTGGATTGTCTAAACTTAAGCGTGCAGTTGGTTGAAATCACTTGATATACCCATTCGGTGTTGTTTTATCACATATACAAATGTACAGATTTTACATGAAATTGATCACTTTCAATGTATTGTCTTTTTGGTCGAATCTTACATTTCCGTCTCATTTTCAAAAAAATCCTAATATACGACATTTGAAACTTTTTAAGTTTCCAATCAATTGGCATGAATGCGAAGATGTGTGATGAGTTTATTGCCAAACGAGTTTATTGTAAAACGGGTTGTTATACAAATTTCAAATTGCAGTACGGCAGTCCATAAAATAATTGCATTTCTGGTTTTTCTTCTATTAAGTATTAAATTTGTTGAAATCACTTTCCATACCAATTCTGTGTTTTTGTATCACATTTACGCATGCAATTTATCACTCTCAATGTCTTTAATTTGTATGTCGAATCTTACACCTCTGGCTTAGTTTGAAAAACAAAATCAGTATAAACAACATTTGAGACTTTCTTTTCTTCCGTTCTTACTTACTCACGAAGTTGGTAACTTTCATTTTTTTGTTTTTTTTAATTTTGGTCTCATCTTACACCTCTGTCTTATTATTTACAAACTCGCTTAATACCACATTTGAATATTTCTTTCAAAAGTTTCTAATCAAATGGCTTCAATAAGTAGATAAGCGGAGAGTTATTGCAAAACGAACTTAGTGCAAAACGGGTTGTTAAAAAATGCACATTGCAATAAAACACTCGTTTTGCAATAAATTATTGAACTTCTGTGTTTTCATAATTTAATTTCCAAATTGGTGAAAATCACTTCATATATACATTATGTGTTGTTTTATCAAATTTACCTTTAATACGACATTTAAAACTTCCTTTATACCGTTTCAAATCAATATGAAACAATTAGTATATGTGTGATTATTTTATTGCGAAACGGTTTGTTACACAAAATGCAAAATTGCAATAAGACACTTCAACACGTTTTTCCAATGAATTATTGCATTTTTGCGTTATCTTAAATTTAGAACTTTGTTGTTTTATCGCATTAAAGGGACTTGTTAACAGTTTATCAAAATGAGAATTTTTCAACTTTTTGTCACAGATTCAAGAATTAAATGAACAATATACATCAGTGTGCGAAATGACAATAATGCCGCAGACTTATACTGAAAATACACTTTCGTTTACGAAAAATCAGCGTTAGAAATTGATAAAATTATAAAGCGTCTCAGACGCGAAACGATCTAAAAATTTCGATTTCTTGTGTTATCTTTATATTTTGTAACAACACGTGGATAGTTATACAAAGTATAAAATAAATGGCAACCCATGTGAAGACGGATGGTCATAATGTATCAACGTTGACCCGAACCTAAACTCTGAATTACACACACGTGAAGACGGATGGCTGAGTGGTTTCGGCGCTCGGCTTCTACTCCATGGGTCAGTGGTTCGAGCCCTGGTGTGGTTAACTTTGATTTCTCTTTTTCCTTTTTTTCTTGTTTTTATATTGTAGCTCTTTAGTTCTGATGTTTATATTTATCGATTTACAAACCATGCCAAAATCTGTGAACAAGTCCCTTCAAATCTTAAAATTCACCACCTTCCATGCTTTTCAATATTAAGTCTTTACTCATAGTTTTGTATATATTTTAAAACACTATTATTTAAATACATCATTTAAAACTCTCGATTAACTATTCCAATCCATTTGAATTTATTAATACAAGAGTGATGATTTTATTGCAAAACGGGTTTATTGAAAAACGGGTTGTTATCAAATTTCACATTGCAATAAGACACTTCAACCCGTTTTGCAAAAACATTATGGCAAATAAATGTGTGACGATTTTATTGCAAAACAGGTTTTTGCAAAACGGGCTGTTTTAAAATGTTCTGATTACAATAAGACACTCAACCCGTTTTGCAATAACTTGACTACAAAACGGGTTTATTGCAAAATAGGTTGTAACACTGCTTAAGTCCGTACACAAGTCATTTAACTGTTGGCCTGTTTACTGGTTAAACATGCAATCAGACAAGACTGTAATATGGTTTCACATGAAAAAGGTGTGGCGTTATTTAATCGAACAATGACGCTAAAACATAGACAACGTATCCGTTTTATTTTGCTCCATTAATTTTAACTCAAACACTTTCAAAAGTCCAGATCCAAATCCAGTAGTTAATTAACAAGATACAAGCGAACCCCAATACAGCAAGAAATCGTGTAACTACATCCTTGTCTGTGTGCGTGGTACTGACCTACTACCAACAAAGTGACACGTTATATACCAGTGAAACTGACAGTAACATGTAATATCAGGAAACATCCAGCCTATTAAGGAAGGTACACTCATACATAAATGACAGTTTGCCTTTCAAATGGACAGTACATGCGGAAGACGGTTGTGTACATTGATTAATAACATGTTATAAGGCCGGGCTTCACCATGACATTGTGAAATGATTTTCTCAAATGTTAACCGGATAAGGTTATTACGTCACATACCTTATTATATCAATAATTTCATTCATCCAATTACTTTAGGGGGTTTGAGTATTTCACACAATGTTTAATGTACAAGCATTCATTGGAAACAATATCACATACAGTTCGAAAAGGATAAATGATATAAACATTAATTCACTAAATAAAGATTTAATTTTAATTTAATAATTACGAATACAATTTAGGGCACCGTGGCGTAGTGGATATGGTTTCCGCCTTGCGACCGGGAGTTCACTGGTTCGATCCCCACAGTGGGACCCCCATAGACACCAAGTACTGGTTCTAGTCCCAGAAAACGGACTCGAGAGAGTTTAAAATAAGCCTTAGGCTTTCGATGCAATCGCGCTAAAATAAAAAGGTTTAAACCAATTCACTAAATATTGATAAATACATGATCACATATGATCGGGAAAGATCAGTATGTCAATCGTGCTTATGAAAACTGTAAAATTAAGTCGACTTTCGTTTATCACTGAATGAGGAACACTTTGCTACAATACACATGTTTTAATAAGCGTTTGTAGAGAGAAACAATATAGTCAAGAGACCATTTACATTCCAGCCAATATTTATCGAGCAGGATTTAGTGCGTTCTTTACCACTTGAACCCACCATATATGCGAGAACGTTGTATCATTTGTTAATACACAAGACGACCAAACATTTTTCCATTCATAAACGTAGTAAATGTGATGAAATACACGATTCTCGTTCAGTTATCTTAATGTGTTAAACAGTCTTTAAGTCTCAACATCAGACTCAGATCATGAGAGTGTTATCAAAGATAATTAATAAAACATTATCCCAAACATATGCCACTTAGGGGTAAATAATTCGCCCAGTCTCTAACCCACTATTTTTTTTTATATAAATTCATGCATTTTCTCTTAAATTATGTGTTTGAAACCAATGTTAATATTTGTAATATGTGTATACTCGTTTAGATGATTATCTATTTGCGCACAATTAAAATACTTATATTGTCCTTTTATTGATATCAGGAAGAAATATGTGATGTTCTCTAGGTTTTGATTGGTTCCTTTTGTTCTTGCAATCATCCATATTCTCTTCCTTAATACAAAAAACCAAGTAACAAAGTTAACCCACTGTCAGACAGAGACATAATATAAGCGAATTGACCTACGAGAACTCATAAGCACTTATACTCTATAAGTGCTTATGAGTGTTCTTAGGTCAATGTAAACCGCATCATGTGAAAATGGGCCTTACCCTTTTGCGGCTTTGTTCGCTTATATTATGTCTCTGTCTGACAGTGGGTTTTGGTTCATACTTCCTAACGGAGAGAATATTTAAGGCTGTGAAACGGCTGTCTCTGCCCCTTGTTTAGCTCGGAAGAAAGGCGTTGCGATGATTGACAAAGGAGTAGTTATATTTAGTATCTGGTGTGCGGGTCTCGTTGCGGTCAAGTCGAAGGAGCCGGATGTGTGGATTATACCGTCGGAAGTCCTAGAGTGTAAAGAACGTGCCAAGGTAAAAACAATTGTATTTTCAACATTCAATGTTTCAGTTTCAATATTTGTGACAAAAATCACCGACAGTGTTTTCCTTATTGTGAGGCCACCTCTTTTTAAAATAATTGTGTGTTTTTCTTTGTTTCGAACAATTTAGATATTCGAAAAAAAAAGTTGAACGGTAAATTGCTTCTTAACATTCACAAAGAAGGCAAACTATTAATAAATAATATATATCATTTAAAAAAAGTGGTCTTAAAGTACTATCTTAAAATAGGGCCTAAACATATGTTGCATATTGTAATGCCGTGAAGCGTCAATAAGTATAATTTGCTGGTAATTTTTGATATTTCATTTTTTTTGAAGTAGTACAAATTATCGTTTGAGAAAAAAAAGGAAAAAAAAAACTTATATTAAAGTAACAATAAAGGTGACAACTCCAATTATTATGCCTATAAAGTGGTCTAATTTTTACCGGAGTTCAGTTACTCTTGCATAAAAAATGATAAAAACACAGCTTAGGTGCAACATTGTCAAGAATTATGGAAGATATGCCCGTTTCATAATTTGAAGAAATGTTTACATTTTGCAATTCCCGCACATTTTCTATATCTCCGATGTTCCTCGACTTCTTTCGTAGAGTACGCATATATTGATGACGTAGTACAAACAACACAATATTCTCGTAAACAAAGACAGACAACATGTATGTTATGTTATGTTCGATATAGATTAACGCTTCACTGACCACAGTGATTCGCTGAACAAAGTGTGATTATATAAAATCTACTGCGTCACGATAGAGATTAACGCTTCACTGACCACAGTATTTCGCTGAACGAAGTGTGATTATATAAAAGCTACTGTGTCACATAAGGCGTAATTAATATTAAGAACGCTTTATTTTAAAGAAAGTATGACTAAACAAATACAGTTCAAGCACAATATTTACTCATGTAGTGTTTTTNCATCATCATCATCATCATCATCATCATCATCATCATCATCATCATCATCATCATCATCATCATCATCATCATCATCATCATCATCATCATCATCATCATCATCATCATCATCATCATCATCATCATCATCATCATCATCATCATCATCATCATCATCATCATCATCATCATCATCATCATCATCATCATCATCATCATCATCATCATCATCATCATCATCATCATCATCATCATCATCATCATCATCATCATCATCATCATCATCATCATCATCATCATCATCATCATCATCATCATCATCATCATCATCATCATCATCATCATCATCATCATCATCATCATCATCATCATCATCATCATCATCATCATCATCATCATCATCATCATCATCATCATCATCATCATCATCATCATCATCATCATCATCATCATCATCATCATCATCATCATCATCATCATCATCATCATCATCATCATCATCATCATCATCATCATCATCATCATCATCATCATCATCATCATCATCATCATCATCATCATCATCATCATCATCATCATCATCATCATCATCATCATCATCATCATCATCATCATCATCATCATCATCATCATCATCATCATCATCATCATCATCATCATCATCATCATCATCATCATCATCATCATCATCATCATCATCATCATCATCATCATCATCATCATCATCATCATCATCATCATCATCATCATCATCATCATCATCATCATCATCATCATCATCATCATCATCATCATCATCATCATCATCATCATCATCATCATCATCATCATCATCATCATCATCATCATCATCATCATCATCATCATCATCATCATCATCATCATCATCATCATCATCATCATCATCATCATCATCATCATCATCATCATCATCATCATCATCATCATCATCATCATCATCATCATCATCATCATCATCATCATCATCATCATCATCATCATCATCATCATCATCATCATCATCATCATCATCATCATCATCATCATCATCATCATCATCATCATCATCATCATCATCATCATCATCATCATCATCATCATCATCATCATCATCATCATCATCATCATCATCATCATCATCATCATCATCATCATCATCATCATCATCATCATCATCATCATCATCATCATCATCATCATCATCATCATCATCATCATCATCATCATCATCATCATCATCATCATCATCATCATCATCATCATCATCATCATCATCATCATCATCATCATCATCATCATCATCATCATCATCATCATCATCATCATCATCATCATCATCATCATCATCATCATCATCATCATCATCATCATCATCATCATCATCATCATCATCATCATCATCATCATCATCATCATCATCATCATCATCATCATCATCATCATCATCATCATCATCATCATCATCATCATCATCATCATCATCATCATCATCATCATCATCATCATCATCATCATCATCATCATCATCATCATCATCATCATCATCATCATCATCATCATCATCATCATCATCATCATCATCATCATCATCATCATCATCATCATCATCATCATCATCATCATCATCATCATCATCATCATCATCATCATCATCATCATCATCATCATCATCATCATCATCATCATCATCATCATCATCATCATCATCATCATCATCATCATCATCATCATCATCATCATCATCATCATCATCATCATCATCATCATCATCATCATCATCATCATCATCATCATCATCATCATCATCATCATCATCATCATCATCATCATCATCATCATCATCATCATCATCATCATCATCATCATCATCATCATCATCATCATCATCATCATCATCATCATCATCATCATCATCATCATCATCATCATCATCATCATCATCATCATCATCATCATCATCATCATCATCATCATCATCATCATCATCATCATCATCATCATCATCATCATCATCATCATCATCATCATCATCATCATCATCATCATCATCATCATCATCATCATCATCATCATCATCATCATCATCATCATCATCATCATCATCATCATCATCATCATCATCATCATCATCATCATCATCATCATCATCATCATCATCATCATCATCATCATCATCATCATCATCATCATCATCATCATCATCATCATCATCATCATCATCATCATCATCATCATCATCATCATCATCATCATCATCATCATCATCATCATCATCATCATCATCATCATCATCATCATCATCATCATCATCATCATCATCATCATCATCATCATCATCATCATCATCATCATCATCATCATCATCATCATCATCATCATCATCATCATCATCATCATCATCATCATCATCATCATCATCATCATCATCATCATCATCATCATCATCATCATCATCATCATCATCATCATCATCATCATCATCATCATCATCATCATCATCATCATCATCATCATCATCATCATCATCATCATCATCATCATCATCATCATCATCATCATCATCATCATCATCATCATCATCATCATCATCATCATCATCATCATCATCATCATCATCATCATCATCATCATCATCATCATCATCATCATCATCATCATCATCATCATCATCATCATCATCATCATCATCATCATCATCATCATCATCATCATCATCATCATCATCATCATCATCATCATCATCATCATCATCATCATCATCATCATCATCATCATCATCATCATCATCATCATCATCATCATCATCATCATCATCATCATCATCATCATCATCATCATCATCATCATCATCATCATCATCATCATCATCATCATCATCATCATCATCATCATCATCATCATCATCATCATCATCATCATCATCATCATCATCATCATCATCATCATCATCATCATCATCATCATCATCATCATCATCATCATCATCATCATCATCATCATCATCATCATCATCATCATCATCATCATCATCATCATCATCATCATCATCATCATCATCATCATCATCATCATCATCATCATCATCATCATCATCATCATCATCATCATCATCATCATCATCATCATCATCATCATCATCATCATCATCATCATCATCATCATCATCATCATCATCATCATCATCATCATCATCATCATCATCATCATCATCATCATCATCATCATCATCATCATCATCATCATCATCATCATCATCATCATCATCATCATCATCATCATCATCATCATCATCATCATCATCATCATCATCATCATCATCATCATCATCATCATCATCATCATCATCATCATCATCATCATCATCATCATCATCATCATCATCATCATCATCATCATCATCATCATCATCATCATCATCATCATCATCATCATCATCATCATCATCATCATCATCATCATCATCATCATCATCATCATCATCATCATCATCATCATCATCATCATCATCATCATCATCATCATCATCATCATCATCATCATCATCATCATCATCATCATCATCATCATCATCATCATCATCATCATCATCATCATCATCATCATCATCATCATCATCATCATCATCATCATCATCATCATCATCATCATCATCATCATCATCATCATCATCATCATCATCATCATCATCATCATCATCATCATCATCATCATCATCATCATCATCATCATCATCATCATCATCATCATCATCATCATCATCATCATCATCATCATCATCATCATCATCATCATCATCATCATCATCATCATCATCATCATCATCATCATCATCATCATCATCATCATCATCATCATCATCATCATCATCATCATCATCATCATCATCATCATCATCATCATCATCATCATCATCATCATCATCATCATCATCATCATCATCATCATCATCATCATCATCATCATCATCATCATCATCATCATCATCATCATCATCATCATCATCATCATCATCATCATCATCATCATCATCATCATCATCATCATCATCATCATCATCATCATCATCATCATCATCATCATCATCATCATCATCATCATCATCATCATCATCATCATCATCATCATCATCATCATCATCATCATCATCATCATCATCATCATCATCATCATCATCATCATCATCATCATCATCATCATCATCATCATCATCATCATCATCATCATCATCATCATCATCATCATCATCATCATCATCATCATCATCATCATCATCATCATCATCATCATCATCATCATCATCATCATCATCATCATCATCATCATCATCATCATCATCATCATCATCATCATCATCATCATCATCATCATCATCATCATCATCATCATCATCATCATCATCATCATCATCATCATCATCATCATCATCATCATCATCATCATCATCATCATCATCATCATCATCATCATCATCATCATCATCATCATCATCATCATCATCATCATCATCATCATCATCATCATCATCATCATCATCATCATCATCATCATCATCATCATCATCATCATCATCATCATCATCATCATCATCATCATCATCATCATCATCATCATCATCATCATCATCATCATCATCATCATCATCATCATCATCATCATCATCATCATCATCATCATCATCATCATCATCATCATCATCATCATCATCATCATCATCATCATCATCATCATCATCATCATCATCATCATCATCATCATCATCATCATCATCATCATCATCATCATCATCATCATCATCATCATCATCATCATCATCATCATCATCATCATCATCATCATCATCATCATCATCATCATCATCATCATCATCATCATCATCATCATCATCATCATCATCATCATCATCATCATCATCATCATCATCATCATCATCATCATCATCATCATCATCATCATCATCATCATCATCATCATCATCATCATCATCATCATCATCATCATCATCATCATCATCATCATCATCATCATCATCATCATCATCATCATCATCATCATCATCATCATCATCATCATCATCATCATCATCATCATCATCATCATCATCATCATCATCATCATCATCATCATCATCATCATCATCATCATCATCATCATCATCATCATCATCATCATCATCATCATCATCATCATCATCATCATCATCATCATCATCATCATCATCATCATCATCATCATCATCATCATCATCATCATCATCATCATCATCATCATCATCATCATCATCATCATCATCATCATCATCATCATCATCATCATCATCATCATCATCATCATCATCATCATCATCATCATCATCATCATCATCATCATCATCATCATCATCATCATCATCATCATCATCATCATCATCATCATCATCATCATCATCATCATCATCATCATCATCATCATCATCATCATCATCATCATCATCATCATCATCATCATCATCATCATCATCATCATCATCATCATCATCATCATCATCATCATCATCATCATCATCATCATCATCATCATCATCATCATCATCATCATCATCATCATCATCATCATCATCATCATCATCATCATCATCATCATCATCATCATCATCATCATCATCATCATCATCATCATCATCATCATCATCATCATCATCATCATCATCATCATCATCATCATCATCATCATCATCATCATCATCATCATCATCATCATCATCATCATCATCATCATCATCATCATCATCATCATCATCATCATCATCATCATCATCATCATCATCATCATCATCATCATCATCATCATCATCATCATCATCATCATCATCATCATCATCATCATCATCATCATCATCATCATCATCATCATCATCATCATCATCATCATCATCATCATCATCATCATCATCATCATCATCATCATCATCATCATCATCATCATCATCATCATCATCATCATCATCATCATCATCATCATCATCATCATCATCATCATCATCATCATCATCATCATCATCATCATCATCATCATCATCATCATCATCATCATCATCATCATCATCATCATCATCATCATCATCATCATCATCATCATCATCATCATCATCATCATCATCATCATCATCATCATCATCATCATCATCATCATCATCATCATCATCATCATCATCATCATCATCATCATCATCATCATCATCATCATCATCATCATCATCATCATCATCATCATCATCATCATCATCATCATCATCATCATCATCATCATCATCATCATCATCATCATCATCATCATCATCATCATCATCATCATCATCATCATCATCATCATCATCATCATCATCATCATCATCATCATCATCATCATCATCATCATCATCATCATCATCATCATCATCATCATCATCATCATCATCATCATCATCATCATCATCATCATCATCATCATCATCATCATCATCATCATCATCATCATCATCATCATCATCATCATCATCATCATCATCATCATCATCATCATCATCATCATCATCATCATCATCATCATCATCATCATCATCATCATCATCATCATCATCATCATCATCATCATCATCATCATCATCATCATCATCATCATCATCATCATCATCATCATCATCATCATCATCATCATCATCATCATCATCATCATCATCATCATCATCATCATCATCATCATCATCATCATCATCATCATCATCATCATCATCATCATCATCATCATCATCATCATCATCATCATCATCATCATCATCATCATCATCATCATCATCATCATCATCATCATCATCATCATCATCATCATCATCATCATCATCATCATCATCATCATCATCATCATCATCATCATCATCATCATCATCATCATCATCATCATCATCATCATCATCATCATCATCATCATCATCATCATCATCATCATCATCATCATCATCATCATCATCATCATCATCATCATCATCATCATCATCATCATCATCATCATCATCATCATCATCATCATCATCATCATCATCATCATCATCATCATCATCATCATCATCATCATCATCATCATCATCATCATCATCATCATCATCATCATCATCATCATCATCATCATCATCATCATCATCATCATCATCATCATCATCATCATCATCATCATCATCATCATCATCATCATCATCATCATCATCATCATCATCATCATCATCATCATCATCATCATCATCATCATCATCATCATCATCATCATCATCATCATCATCATCATCATCATCATCATCATCATCATCATCATCATCATCATCATCATCATCATCATCATCATCATCATCATCATCATCATCATCATCATCATCATCATCATCATCATCATCATCATCATCATCATCATCATCATCATCATCATCATCATCATCATCATCATCATCATCATCATCATCATCATCATCATCATCATCATCATCATCATCATCATCATCATCATCATCATCATCATCATCATCATCATCATCATCATCATCATCATCATCATCATCATCATCATCATCATCATCATCATCATCATCATCATCATCATCATCATCATCATCATCATCATCATCATCATCATCATCATCATCATCATCATCATCATCATCATCATCATCATCATCATCATCATCATCATCATCATCATCATCATCATCATCATCATCATCATCATCATCATCATCATCATCATCATCATCATCATCATCATCATCATCATCATCATCATCATCATCATCATCATCATCATCATCATCATCATCATCATCATCATCATCATCATCATCATCATCATCATCATCATCATCATCATCATCATCATCATCATCATCATCATCATCATCATCATCATCATCATCATCATCATCATCATCATCATCATCATCATCATCATCATCATCATCATCATCATCATCATCATCATCATCATCATCATCATCATCATCATCATCATCATCATCATCATCATCATCATCATCATCATCATCATCATCATCATCATCATCATCATCATCATCATCATCATCATCATCATCATCATCATCATCATCATCATCATCATCATCATCATCATCATCATCATCATCATCATCATCATCATCATCATCATCATCATCATCATCATCATCATCATCATCATCATCATCATCATCATCATCATCATCATCAGCATCATCATCATCATCATCATCATCAGCATCATCATCATCAGCATCATCATCATCATCATCATCATATTGTTCGTTTTCTACTATTTCTTCTTAGTTTATTGTTGTACATCCGCCTCTTAGTTAAATAAAATGTTTAAATGCACAAAAACGAATTATCTGTAAGACAACGGTCATAACTACAGAACAAAACATGTAATTCAATAACGAACATTATAGCATATTAGTATAGTCGTATAGTTCCTTCATATAGAGAATGTATGATTTGTGAATGATAAGTATGTATTTTTTAAGTGCATTTTACATTTTACACAGGTTCGGAAAGAAGCCGCCCCCTAGCGGCTACAGAGTTCGACGTGATATACGGGTTCTCAACAGAACGGAGCGACATAAGCTCTTCCGGGCATTCCACGTTCTTTACAAGGTGCAAATGTCAAGTCTTCGTATAGTCGATGCAGTTTTTGTCAGTTTCATTATTTGTCTTTCAAGACTAATTCCATTTTCCAGTCGTTTAAATGCGCGGCTTCTTATTAAAAAATCGAACTCATACATACCTTTCATAATTTATTGTAAATACCTATGCGCATCGAGACAAGACATTATTGTTGATTGACGATTAAAATAATTCACATTTACATTATTTGATCGCGTGTTTCAGACGGGCGTACTGGCCAGGTTCGGACGTGCCCATGGCACTGAGGTATACCGAAAGCACAAAGGGGCCGCCTTCCTGCCTTGGCATCGCGTGTTCATATCGGCGTAAGTATGGCCGGTTTATTGTTTCCAATTCGATTGGCACTTGAATAATTGTCCCGTATTTGTTAAGAGTTATCATGATCATTTCTGCCTGAGTATGTGGGAGGGGGGGGGTACTCTCGGTATATTCAGTGTTCGTAAACAGGAGTGATATCATAAAAATAAGTAAACACATATGTGCCACATTATTGTTTAATGCTTATCCGCTATATTATGTCGCTGCCCATTTTAAAATGGTTAAACTTGACATTTCCACCGGACTCAACTCAATAACGTCCACAAAATAATATTAAAACATTTAAGTCCATGATATGTTTTAATTCAGAAACCAGGAACAGGTAAATTGTGAAATATGGTATTTGTATTAGCAAATAGAGAGGGGTTGGAGTTTTCTGTAATTTGTTATGTTGGCAAGATCATTTCTACGTAAGTATGTGGGAGGGGCGGATTTATTGACAAGTGATAATGGAAATATATAAATAAATATATAGACCTGTGAAACACCTCTTTTTTGTTTGATGCTAATCCAATATTTTCCTTCTCATTTTAAATGAGTTCAACTGAACATTTTCTCGGGTATCACAACGCCTTGACCTTCAAATAAAAATACAAAAAAGAGTACAGCATCTGGTTCTTAAACTGTATTTTTAGGGACCAGAAATAGATAAACAGTCAAATATAGCAAAAATATGAATCAGCAAATCACCGATTGAAGAAACATATTATTATCGCATCGTTCGTCGGTGTGTCCCGCGTCAGTCCGCCATGTTCTTGTGCAGAGCATCAATTAGGAAGTACTAAAGGGATTTAAATGAAACTACATATATTATAATGATAGAGGGTTATATGGACAAGTACACAGTACAAGGATCATAACTATATATCAATATTTACCAAGTTAATGCGCGTTAGTCATTTTTGCATGTTCGGAGCATAACTTCCTTATTTGTGAAGGCATTTAAATAAAGCATTGCACATTGATAAAGGACATTGCACAAATGTGCAGAGAACAAGATTCACAACTTTATTCGCAATATTTTTGGAATGTTTGCCTTTGGAAAATGTTTGTATTTAGTCAGCTTTTGTGTGGATCAATACTTTTCTTGGATATTTTACTTAACTTCACATAAGTATATGCGGCTTCAAGAGAAATGACAATTCCAGGGACAATTAAACAGACACTATAACCTCGCTTTTTCATAGAGTTTTAATCCGTTGTTAATTGTTGCGGTGCGGAGCATAAATTTAAGTTATAACAAGATAAAAAAAAAGTATTAATATGTTGATAAAAACATCGAGTTCCGCATACAACAACCAATACATGTTCTATAGTAGTAAATAGTTATAACCTGTCGGATACTTTGTGTTAATACTAGATTAATAAAACTACAAACTGCAAATTATTACTCTTAACTTGTTCGAAGCATTAGTCGATAAGTATGGACTCATATGGAATTTTATACATTGATAAAGGCCGTTGAGAGAATTTGCGGAACAAATGTACGATAATACTTTCTTCAATATAAAAAATCTGATTGCCCTTTGTTCCCTTGTTTTTCATTGGGAATACGAACAATAAACGTCAAAGAACGATATGGAGCATTGCACGGAAGTACACAGTGCTCTCTATTTCAAATTTAGTGCCCTTGGTTCTTGATCTTATGCAGAGATAACTTGCATTGATAATTTATTAATTTGTTGTGCACAGCATTACTCAATCAGTTTTAAAATGATTAACATGACAATAAATATAAACGAAGACTTTGGAAAATAATCATAACTGTTTGATTGTATTAACATTCGGAAAACAAAACTATTATACAAATTGATTGCTATGAAAATTCTCAAAATCATGGATTATCATAACACTAAGAGGAATTTCAAAGCGCAAGAAACATAAACAATTCTTTATAAAACAAAGTTCGTGGTTTTTTAAATTGTAAATTTTTATTTTTAGTGAATTTCCCAATCAGTGTTGAAGATAAAGTTAAAAAGGAACACTGAAAGGTTGAGCAGATATCATTAATCAGTGTTATGTATCTGTTTAAAGAAATGCAGCAATACAACTTGTTTGTTTTTCCAAACCTTGAAGTTAAAAACCACTCTTTTGTGTCAAAACAAATCGGGGGAATTGGGAGCTCACAGTGACAACACAGTTTTTAATGTCATTTCCCTATGGACTACATAGAAGCACACACAAAACGTTTAAATCGTACACTTTTATCTAGTAATAGTATACACTATTCTTAGATGATGTTAGGGCACAGGTAACGCCACCTTTATGAGGAAATATGTGGGATTGTTTGCATTCTTAATTGCTACTCTTACTGTTCATTTCAATGAATGTCGTTAAACATATCTCTAAATGTTTTTATGTTATTCTATTGCACATGACTCCATCGGCCTTAATTTTAACAGGAATATTTCGTACATTTTCAAAATATCAATACTTATACAAATGCAAAAATGAACAAAAAATCTCTATTGCATTCTTTCTCGAATCAATATTTCTAATTTAAGCAATACACTATTTATTTCGGTTATCGATACACGATAACCTAACAGTTTACCTCCGGTCTTCTTCAGGCTTGAGGAGAAGCTCAGAGAGGTTGACCCGGATGTGTCGCTGCCCTACTGGGACCATTCGATGGACTACTACATGCCACTTCCGTCTGATTCAATCGTCTGGAGTAAGTGTTTCTTCGGCAACGGCAATGGAACCGTCAGCGATGGTCCCTTCCGGTTTATGTATGGCGGATATAGCGCGCCGATCAGACGCAAGATCGCGCCGGAAGACTCGTGTCGCCCTAAACTGATCAGCAAGGAGGACATTGACGGACTCATGATGTTTTGCCATTTTGCAGTAGGTTTTGTTTCAATATATAATAAAAAGAAATCTGTGAAGGCGTTTGTCGCTCATATTTATTACCCACTCAGAAAAAGATGGTATGCAAAAACATAATTTATTTCCGGATTTGATGAAAATGATTTTAACGTATGTTGCAATTTAATAAAAAACGATACGGTATTAGAACTGTAAAGCATTGATTTTTGGCCGAACACACAAGAAAATTGAAAACATGTTATTTAATCTCGTCTTGTTCATCACGACCAGAAAGGCCCCAATCACACCATATTAGCATGATCTTTCTGTTTGTCATTACTTATTTGCGTCTAGTTGTGTTTGTGTCTTATTCCCGTCTGCTTCAGAACATCACGACCGGAAAGAATTTTTCCAAAGATGATGAGTGGAACAAGACGCACAACCTTGAAAGACTACACGATAGCATACACGACTTGGTGGGCGGGGATATGGGTCACCTGGCGACGGCTGCATACGACCCCGTGTTCTACATGCATCACGCGTTCATCGACTACATCTGGGAGCAGTTCCGGCGCCGACAGACCAATTCGACGTGAGTATTAGTATATGATACAAATGAAATAAAGACTAGAATTGATTGACCTATATGCATAGTTTATTAGTCTTTTTAAGGGCGGGATATGGGAAATTGCATTCACTTTTAAATAGACCCATTAAATGTATGAATTATTTTTTTTTCATAAAAAGGTAGCATAACACCAATCTTTGAATTGTAATTTATTTATTTTTGTAAATCCCAGTCATTTAAACTCGTACTAAAGAGACATTACACAAATTGGAAACGTCAAATTCGTTAATGCAAAAACGTCCATTTACGTCATTCTGTCGTGACGTCGAATGTTAAAATACATGGATATACTAATGTTATATATATAAAATATTATATTTCATTTAAGAAGGGTTTAACTAAACTTCAACTTAATTAATAAATTGTTGTGTTTTTTTTTGCTTACCTAGCTGAAAAATACTTCGATTTTTTTTGTAAAAAGGAAATGTTTTAAACTTATGTTCTAATTAAGAACACTCATGACGATGTTAAACTAAGAGCATTTGTGTTGCTGAGGGGTCCACCGTGTGTTGTATATGAACTGTCTGTCTATTTAAAAGTTTATCCCCTGTCGGTAAAATATACTATTTCTTGCAAACACTATAACATATCATACTTGATTTAATTTTAAATGTTTTACTGTTTAAGTGTTGCATTCTATAATATCAAAGCACTGAAGGGAATCAAGTTGTTCGCGATTGTTAAACATTGAATAAAGATCACTTTACAAAATTAAATTATTGATTTTGTAAATCGAAAGTTTAAATAAAACACAACACGTTTGATTGTTTGTAAACGCAAATGTAGAGAAATGGTGTGCATCGTTCAGCAAGCAGAGCACCTAATGGATGTTAATCATATCAAGTGCAAAACTGTGTGACGGCGTTGTAACTTGCTGTCCGGTTAGCGCAGTGGTTTGTACACGCGCTTCTCAGGTGATCCTAGGTGATCTGAGATCAATCCTTTATCCCGGCGAATTTGATTTTGGTTGGTAGTCATCAAACCGGACGGGTTATGTGTTCTCCGGGTACTCTGGCTTCTCCTGACCCCCCCCCCCCTACCCAAGATNGCGCGAAACTACCTCATAAACTTCGAAATACACAAGCTGTGTAACAGTTGATAACAGTCCCAGAGAGGCGTGTGATTGTCGAGTTTTTTAATTGACATTTTTCCTCTCATCACCAAGTGTTTGTATTTTGGAGTATTAGAGTTACTTCGTACCGCGGCTGTAAATGAGCACTTGATGTTTATCCCAGCACTTCAACACACAAACTTTGAATAATAGCTGCAATTATCAGCTAATTAGTAAAACGTATTCAATTGGTGGGTGGTTATTTGCTATGGAAGGGATTGACCATATTATTTGTTTATTATAGTCTCATCCAATATTTACAATTTTCACAATGCATATATTAAACATAAAGCTATAGAAAAAACATTGGCCATTCATAAAATGAAGTATAACAGACTAATTCAACGCTTATCAATGTACTTTACATGACTATCATGATTATACATGGTAAAAAGCTACATTACCACCACCGACCCTATCAAGAATGCCATACACTTGTTTCAATATATTGTCCATCATTACAAAATGCATTGTTGCGCAAACAATTACACATCTTAAAAGATCCTCTAATCACCATGGTCATACCTTGAATAAGATAAATCTCCAATGTAATATAAACTTAAAATCAGTTTTCACAATGTATACAGTAAAATTGCTAGCCATACATAGGATTGAAGGGAAGTAACTCGAACCATATTGCCAACCATTTTTAAGCCCAAAAGAGTTACCTTTATTCAATTTCATTCAAATGTTCTAGCAAGCAAGTTAACTGCATTGTTATAGTCCCCGTATGTACAATGTATTGTAAAAATGTCTTTTAAGATTCATAAAATAGATACCTTGCATTCTACAAAAGACTTATAAGAAACTTTAATGTACATACATGTTATTTATTATTTACACTGATAAAACATCAGTAAATTGATACAGTCTCACCTATGTACTTTTAAAATGTATTAAAACTAATACAACACTATTGTTATGCAATAATAGAAGACTATATTACATGTATATATATAGTATTTTTTAAAACAAATAATAACATGCATTTAACTGTACACGTCTTCTTCACAGACTAAAATTTGCTTAAGAAATTTTGAGAATGCTGCTATTAATTAATACAACACGGCATGCATGCGGGCTCTCTATTGGTGGTTACAAATTTTAAAAGTGAAATAGTGGTGGGAATAGAATACATTCTCCAACTGAACATTAAGCATAAGATCTTAAAAATATAAGAAAAAAGTAGAGTCAAAATATAACTGAAGATCTCAAAAGTTGTTAAAATCATCTATTGTACAAGGAATTGTTTCTGACGTGTTATATGTTACAACATGTTTTTGCTATTGTTCTAATCATATCTGGGTGTGTAAACAAGAACTTGAGTATCGTTTAGTTTCAATCATACAAATAGGTAGGGCATTCTAAGTAAGAGCACATGAAATTCTGACTCCACAGCACAAAAACATAATAGACATACTAGTTGCCTAGATGAGTAATCGTACATGCACGATGCCCGTATACCGTTACCAACCACGTTGTTACCAAATACGTACATACATGTAGAATTTTGCCTTCCGTTGCTTAGGTGCCAAGTGGACGTAGAAAAAGACTACCGGGAACCAGGCGACTACGCCGTCAACGAAAGTTACCCCCAAAGTCCCAATGACACTATGCAAGGGTTTGAGTATCTTCAGATCAGTGATGGGCTCTGGAGTAACTGGACCACCGCCGTGTTCGGCTACGAAGAGGCGCCAGAGTGTCCAAAGTGCGGCAACTCGGAGTACCTTTACTGCGACATGAGTATCAACCCAAACCGACCGAAAGGTGTCTGCGTGCCAAAGAATTATACCTTCTGCGTCGACCCGCCGCTTATGGCATTTGATAGGGACGAACCGTTCGAGAAGCCGCAAGGTGGCGGGGCACAGTTGTCCTTGGCACAACCCAGGCGAAATGATCATGACTAATTCATGAATATTCTTGAACAATTCATTTACAATTCATGAACATGAAAAGCTCATGAACTTAAGAACATTCACGAACACAATTCTTGAATGTTCTTAAGTTCATGAACTTTTCATGTTCATGAATAATTCATATAAAGAAAAGATAATTAACAGTCACATTTTCAGCTCAAGAATCATTCATGATTAATTCAAGAACTGTATGATTACTTTTCATGAATTTTGTTCATAAAGTGTTCATGAAATATTCATGAACATTGTGGTTCATGAATGTTTTTAAGTTCATGAAGTTTTCATGTTCATGAATAATTTATGAAATGAAAAGATCATGGATATTCACATTTTCAGTTCAAGAATTATTCTTGAATAATTCAAGAACTGCATGATTACTTTTCATGATTTTTTTTCATGAACTTGCCTTTTTTAAGAACTCTTCTAGAATTGTTTTATTTGAAGTTCAGGAACTGGTGAGGAACTTATTATGGTCAGATTAAAATGAACTATTCATGAACAGTTATTGTCCATTTTCCACAAAAACTGTTACTGACAAAGGACACAGACAAAAACTGATCACAAAAGCTCACCATGCACATAATATGTGCAGGTTAGCATAAATAAGCACAATGACTGAACATTAGCATTGTCTTTCAATGTAGGCCAACATTTATGCAAACAAAATTGTGTAGGTTAAAACACATTCTCTTGAAATGTACTTGCTAGAAAATTATAGTATATGTACTTAATGACTAGAAAATTTCAGTAACAACTAACTAGAATATTTGAAAACATAAGTTGCCTAACATAACCGACTAGAAAATTTGAAAACATTAGTTTCTAAACATAATTTCAACTGTCAAAATCTTTTGTTTTCTCCGAAATATTTTCTGGTAATTTTAAAACTTCTTAATGAACACATCTTTGGTAACTTTAGTTTTCAGGATAACCAGTCATTCCAATTTTTCAAATTTTGATTGATTCAAAGGAGAACGGGGATATTCTCCCGATTTGATGGGGTTTTTCCCTATCCTTGATGAATTCCGGATTTCTTCTTCAGTGAAAATGTGTCGTGCGAGTATTTGAATTGTTTCATTTACATCAGATTATTCGAGGTTGGCCACCATGTCATTTGCTATGTCATCCGCACTTTCTCGACTGCCTTGCCCGCTTCAAATGAAACAATACGCCTATATGCATTTTGACTTTGTTTACCTTTAATATGCTGTTATAACAATGAAACGGAAAGTGTTTATGAAATTGTGTGTTTGTTTGTTTGTTTATTTGACTTTTTTCGTCGTTTTCAACAATTTTTAAGTTATATCAGGCAGGCAGTTACCTTACCATCCTTTTTTGGGAAAAACCAGAACTAGACTCCCATCCTCCGAGAAACTGGGGCTCCCTCTACCACACACCTACTAAACTAGGGACAGGGCTTCAACTTATCAAGACACTCAAGTGGATTGGTAACGACACGCCCCATTCACGACTCGCCCCATAACGATTAACGACTCGCTCCGTGTTTTATAACGATTAGCCCCACATATATAACGACTCGTCCCACATATATAACGACTCCTATTGCCTGCCACAGTCCAGCCTCGTAGTCCACCACAAACGACTTTACCTCGGTTGATGGCAGATGTTGTAGGATAGCGGATAACACTTGAAGAACAAAAGTAGTACATATGAAACAAGATGTGTTTGTGAAACACTATGCCCCCCATATATTTGAGCTTTGACCTTGAAGGATGACATTGACGTCACCTTGACCTTTCACCACTAAAAAGGCGCAGCTCCATGGGATACATATGCATGCCAAATATCAAGTTGCTATCTTCAATATTGCAAAAGTTATGGCCAATGTAAAAGTTTGACGCAAGCATACCAACACACGACCAAACAAACCAACAGACAGGGCAAAAACAATATGTCCCCCAGTATAGACTGGGGGACATAAAAATGTATACAGCGCTTAAGTAATACACCGGACATGTTGATTTTAAGGCGATATGTACGATATGGACTCATACATAATACGAGTAATGTGGGTAATGTACATACCTTCTTGTAATCGAACCGCTTTTTCCCTGACATCAAAACAAAGCAGAGCGGAACTTGCTGCATACAGTCACCAGCTCTGATGAAGGCGTGGACAGATTACATCTGTTTGAACGGTGCCCGGACCACTTTGAATATACCATCCAGTTACCATGTCTTCGATCGGGACAGTAGGGTCAGTTGATCATTAGTGGCGAACAGGATGTGCCGTCTCTCCTTTACCGAAATTGTCTCCCTGTAGAAGTTTTCGCCGAATTTTCTTTGTAGGTATTCTTCATCGATCTATTAAAAGGTAATAAATAGTGTAATAATACATGCCTATAATATTTTCAAATCATAACAAATATAAAGCAGTCATTAAATGGAAATCAACAATTACTTTGGCAAATTTTAACAGTCCAAATTATGAAAATGAATTTTTATCACAATGTGTTGAAAGAACATAAAATATTCAAGAGCAAAGAACACGGTGGCGTAACATTTCATGAAATCTAGCTAGAAAAATGATGCGCTTCATGCCGACAGAGAAAAGCTTATTCGTATATATTTTCCTTCAGCAACCTCCATAGTTGTGTTTTTACAGAATCGGCAAATTTTAACGATCCCAATTAGGAATAACACTTACGTCAAATTCAAGTGAAGTAATTTACCAAATCGTGGAATTATTTGATTTATCACAAATTGTTTCTTGTTTATTTGAAACCATTGAAAGATTTTGGCCGCCATCTTTAATTTCTCAGCTCGCCACGATTTATGCCAATTTATGCCGGTGGTCTGATAAACTTCAAGGTACCCCGATCATTTTGGTATATGACATGGCTTGTTGCAACATGGTGTCCAGGTCACTGTTTCTTAAAGCGCTGAATCTCACCCTACCATATACCGTCTCTCAACTTCTAAGAAAGTAAAATTCGCCCAAAGGCAAGGACCCTTGGAAAACAGAGTTGCGCAAGTGAAAACTCGGATAAAGCCCCGTTCTTCAATAAACGCACCCAAACGTTCATCTGTCAACGTAGTCCAAAATGCAATGCACCAAAATGTTGCAGACACACAATGGATGCAGGAAAAATCACAAAAAGCATGGTCGCGATCGCTAAATTTCTTTTTAACCCGAAGAGAAAAGGAACTCTTAGAAATATGCACTACTTTCGATGTAATGTAACCTTATACGGATGAAACATATTTACGATCTATCTCACACAAAGCTTGTTTGACAAATTAATGTGGATACATCGCAAAAATATTAGTTCCATATCGTTTAAAGATGGACCATATTTGTGTTTTGTAAACACTTTTAAACCTATCCCCTAATCGTTTGAATACATGTTCGATACTTCCGACAATAATATACTTAAATTATGTTGGTTGTATTCGATTCATGCGTCACGTTGAGAGTCCAGGGTTTCGTTTGCTGTCTGAATAGGTATATTTGATTGAGATCTTTTTACTCGAGTGTTTGGTTTGTGATTATTTATCGGGTTAGTGTGAGATTCTGTTAATGCGACACTGATGCTACAATTACCTTTGAATGTGCATATAATAACAAAAATAATAATAATTATAATTATTATTATTTTTATTATTATTATTATTATTATTATTATTATTATTATTATTATTATTATTATTATTATTATTATTATTAAAAAGCGAACTTGCAACTAATAATCAAGGACAATTAGTTATCACTCATGCATGTAGAGGAATACACAAATACAAATGTATGCGTTTACACTTATTAAGTACTGCCCATTTATCATTTCCTAATAATTGCAGTCAAAAATATATCGTCTCTCAACTTTTAGGAAAGCAAAATTCGCCTAAACTGGATTATGAACGACTGATGACCCCAATTACATGTATACACTGTGTTGCTCTTACTCAAAACAAGACCACAATCAGTGAGACAATTACAGTGTATAAACACCACTGGATTGGGACAATTCTGACAGACCAAGCAAGCAAATTATCATTAAATATATCACATGACTTCCAATTTAATATACAGTTTATATCAATTTTGACAATGATGAACACACATGAAAAATACAAAGGTTGACTTTCACAATATTGTCTGTTACAATTTGATACTGTTTTAAGCTTCTAAGTCTTCTGTGTCTTAAAATAAAAATCCTAAATGATGTTATCGAGACGTATACATTTGTTTTTGTTAATGTTTAATTGGGTTTCATTTTAATGGGATGACAATAATGATGATGCTAATGTAAAATCTGTCAAAAGACTTAACTGAAACACTTTTAAAAGTAGATTTATTTGTAATTTCAAAAATGGGATATTTTCCGTTTTGACAAAAAAGAAAAATTCGATACAGAAATGAATTGTTGAAATATAAATTATCGATAATGAAAGTATAAAAGTACTCGGATCAAGCAAGATATAAATAAATAAATAAATATATATATATATATTTATTTATATATATTATGTTATTTTTGACTGGTTTGTCAGTTTGATCATAAGCACTAAATTAATGTACTTTACAGCATAGGAATCGTACTATGTCAATACACTGTTTATATATAAAATGCGATAGTTTGGAATTGATTTAAGATACAGAAAGTATTGCCATATTGATAAAGTATTTATAAATCAGTGAGGATGCCAGACATTCCGTGAGCAATGCCAAGAATAAATTAGTGAAGTGTGTCCAACTTACCGAGGGCAAGCTGCTGTCTGAGCAGAGCGAGCCCCTCTTCCTGCGACATAAATTTCGTTCGACCGTCACCTGGCAGCCCCAAGTGTCTTCCCAGGCGAAACGATGTTCATAACTTTATGAACGTTCATGAACGATGCATGAAGATTCATGAACAACTCATGATCAGTTCATAAAGGAAGTTCAGGAACAAATATTCATGAAAGTTCATCAACTATTTTTATAGACTGTTCATAAGCTGTTAAGGACATGTTTATGAACCATATGTTGAACTCTATGAACAATCTGATTTCACAAATATTCATGAAAGTTCATCAACTATTTTCATGGACTGTTCATGAACTTTTAAGGACATGTTTATGAACCATATGATGAACTTTATGAACAATCTGATTAACAAATATTCATGAAAGTTCATCAACTATTTTCATGGACTGTTCATGACTTTTAAGGACATGTTTATGAACCATATGATGAACTTTATGAACAATCTGATTTCATGGAAAGTTCTTGAAAAATACTTTAATAACAAGAGTCATGAAATTTCATGACAGGATGAATGTTTACGAACTTTTGATGAATTTTCAGGAATGTCAAAAGGTCATTTTTGTTTCATAAGAAGTTCTTGAAAAAACATGAAAAAAAATATTCCTGAAATTTCATGATTAGATAAATTTTCATGAACTTTCTATAAATTGTCATGAATGTATAAAGAAAAAAATTAGACAGTAACCGTCAGGCTCAATTCCATTAAGATTCTGGACCAGGAAAACAGTTCAACAACAAACTGAAAATAGATTCTTTGATATTTAAACACTAATACCGAAATAACACAAACAATTGTTTCTTGTTTCCTGAAATTGCAGACAAACTGCAGACAAATAGGTTTTCTTATTTATAAAAACGTGTTTTCTTCGTGGCAAATGCTTATATCATTGGAAAAAAATAGATTATAAACCACTAAATTAATGTTATATCGCTCCCAGGCTCGTTGAGCTTGTAAATCAATTATTAAGATATGAAAAGAACCTTCGTAACAATGCAATCACACACATTAATGTCAAAGTATAAAATGCATACACGTCGCTTATATCGAACAGTTGTTTTTTTAATTGTGGAAGTAATCCTCACGTGAGTGTCGGTACTATACACATATATTCCCATAACCAAGACGTCGTAACAAAATATCTATTAAGCAACATGAAGATTTAAATACATTAGCAGCAGATACCCCTGCCAAGAGTTGTTATAGGATACAGACCCGGCTCTTGGCATGAGAACAAACCATATAACTTGCATTTCAACCAGAACCCTGACATATAGTTATTACACCGGGGTAATCACGTCACATTGTTTACGCATTGCATTACTTAAATTAGCAACTGGCGGTGTCCGAACTAACACCAAAATCAGTTCTACTAAATCGTAGAACACAGTATATTTAAACAGCCATATCCTATCATATATGGCCATCATTTTTATGCGTAATTTGGTACCAAAACTTGCCTAAAATAATTGTGTTTTATTGGAGAACATTCCCGAAGTTTGAAAATAAACATAAATGTAATTGTCAACACTTTGTATTCTTTAAAACTTTCTGAATGTTCTCCCCTATAACATAATTACTTTATTCATGATTTGGTACCAAACTATTCATAAAAATGATGGTCATATGATAGGACTGGTTGAATATCGTGGGTTCCACGATTTAGTAGAAGTTATTTGGTGTAAGTTAGACACCGCCTGTTGATAATTTCAGTAATGAAATACGTAAACAATGTCACGTTATTACCCCGGGGGATTATGTCGGGCTCTAATCGTTTTAAAATCAACAAATATGTTCAAAGTAGATAGGAAAAATAGCGGCTAAAAGTTGCGGCTACTCTTAACATAAATACATAAGGCCAATGGAGTTTAACTTGGATAAATGCATTTTTATGCGAAGAATCACTAGAAAACGTAGTTGCTTTCATATGTCTTTATAAATTACATTGCATAAAACTAAGAACACAATAATTAACCTACCATCAGTGACGCCCTTTGTTGAAAAACAAACTTATCGATAAATATACACGGGGAACAGTATAGACATAGGGCTGTCCCTTGTGGCACTCCCGATGTTACTGCAATTACCATCTGTTGTTGTCGGTGTTCTATAAGGCAGAAGCTGTTGATCCATCACTTGTAGAGTATTGCCCCTGATCCCTGCACTTTGGAAGTTAATTTGACGTCTATGTGGACCGTGTAGAATGTCTTGGAAAAGTCAAGTAGGATGGCATTGACCTGTTGTGTTTGTTATTGAGGTCTGTTGCATAGGTGGTGCTTTGGAGGTCTCAGCGCAAATATAAAAAATCAGGGAAGTTACACGTTGGAAGCTCTTCACAGACTAAATTTCGTCGCGAGATCGCTAGACTGTGTAGCTTAGCAGGACTCTGAGTGCACTACCTTAAGTACATAAAAAGGGACTAAGGACATCCCCGAGGATACTGCATCTTGAGATGAAGTTTTTGCTTCAAGTACCCTCTGTTTTTGCACTTGTTACATAACCATTCATGCAACAAACATGCTTACATGACAATTTGAATGTTTATATAAGTATACAAATTCGTTTTTTTCATTTAGTGATCAATTTACCCCACCCACTTTTCATAATAAAGCCATATCGTGTGTATAAGCCTGTTTCATCAGTTATACTGGTAAAATGTCATGTTTTTGTTTTTGAAACACTATTTAATCAAGTCGATGATCGTCCAATGTAAACACCCCTTTCTGTTTTGCAATACCCAGTACTGTTCATGAACAGACTCAATCAAATCGAGTCTGCAGTTTTCACTGTTTGCTTTGGCTTCAGTGCTTTTGAAGGACCCCCTTTTTCAGAATTTTTATACTTCACAGCAGCCGATTTTTAGTTCCTGTGTGACGGCCTTAAAAAGTCGCCCCGTACTTAATTGCAGTGTTGTTATTGTTTTCTGGTCTTTCAGGTTCATTGGTTTCAAAACATGTGGTTTTGAAAATTGAATAACGTTTAAGCTGGTGCTAGGGGGTGTGGACAGTGTTGGACAGTGTTGCAATACTCAGTACTGTCCATGAACAGACTCAATCAAACCGAGTCTGCAGTTTTAACTGTTTGCTTTAAAGATCGCCTTTTTCAAAATTTATGATGTGTCAGACTGTAAAGAAAATCCAAAACACCCAGTAAATTCATCAGGCAGTTTTATTTCATGGTTTTGCTTCAGAATAAGTTGTTGTGTAACCTGGAAATTCTACGACAAAGTCATTTTATAACGCGCGTTTTAATTGGTTGAAATACATTTCATTAACGAATCAAAATCAATTAAACGAAATTGAGCACAAGTGGTTTACTGGTGTTGAGCGCGCAATTGTGTACACACCGGTCTTACTGACCTGTGTACTAACGCGAAAGGAATTGTGGGTATAACTTTTTTACAAGTGAAAGCGAAAGTAGGTAATCGTGCTTCTGATAATCGGTATCAGTCTTAATAGATATTTAAAAGCACATTTAAACATAATTAAATAACATTCCTTTAAACAACAGTACGTTTTAAACACACAACAAAAACCGAATTTTCTTTCATTATTAACATTTTAATTCCTACGCAGAACTGCTTTGGCGGAAGCATAATTCTCCAAACCAGGGGAATGTGATGCGTCTTAGTTAAATAGATGTGACAATAACGTAGTGACGTCACCATTTATGTATAAAATGTGTGCGCGCTGAATGTTCAAAGATGGCAGACACAGTATACAGTTTTTAATACAAATGGAAGTCCGCTTTACGGGTGTCATATCAGCAAGGGATATCGTTTCCCCGATAAAGAGACAATACCAGGAAGGTGAAATTATAGAAGCAAAGTTTCAGAAGAAGACATTCAAAGCTTCAATCTGCGATATCCATCGTGAGTATAAACTTGAGTGGTAATGTAACGACTCGCCCCCTTAACGATTCGCCTCATAACGACTCGGCCAGTGTTTTATAACATATATAAAGACTCGCCCCACATATATAACGAATCGCCCTATCAAAAGAAAATGTTATTCTATATATGGGAATATAAATGTGGTGCTTCTATGAAAAATCGTATTGCATATTATAAATATGCGTATCAAAAAATTATTAAATATCAATAAAAGTTACTATGTATTTGTGTCCCGTTTCGAATCTATTTTAAAACCCTTAAATGAAGGGCATTTTAATTAGTCTTTTTGTGTTTTTCACACAAACTTTACTTTAAAATGCTAAATAAATGGCGGTTCTTTAAATTTGTAGGTATGAACAATTTGCACGGCAAGTTTGCAATGGTTTCAAATAAACAAGAAACAATTTGTGATAAATCAATTAATTCCGCGATTTGGTTAATTACTTCACTTGAAGTTGACGTAAGTGTTATTCCTAATTGGGATCGTTAGAATTTATCGATTCCGTAAAAACACGAATATGAAGGTTGATGTAGGAAAATATATACGAATAAGCTTTTCTCTGTCGGCATGAAGCGCATATTTTTTCTAGCTAGATTTTTATGAAATGTTACGCTACCATGTCCTTTGTTCTTGAATATTTGGTGTTCTTTCAATATATTGTGATAAAAAATCATATTCATAATTGGGATCGTTGGGATAAATTTGCCAAAGTAATTGTTAATTGCCATTTAATGACTGCTTTATATTTGTTATGATTTGAAAATTTAATAGGCATGTATTATTATACTATTTATTACCTCTAATAGATCGATGAAGAATACCTGCAAAGAACACTTGGCGAAAACTACAGGGAGACGATATCGGTAAAGGAGAGACGGCAATTCCTGTTCGCCACTGATGATCAACTGATCCTACTGTCCCGTGCAAAGACATGGTACCTGGATGGTATATTCAAAGTGGTCCGGGCACCGTTCAAACAGATGCTATCTGTCCACGCCTTCATCAGGGCTGGTGACTGTATGAAGCAAGTTCCGCTCTGCTTTGTCCTGATGTCAGGGAAAAAGCGGTCCGATTACAAGAAGGTATGTAAATCACCCACATTACTTTTATTAACTATGAGTTCATATCGTACATATCGCCTTTAAATCATCATGTCCGGTGTGTAACTTAAGCGCCTTATATATTTTATATGTCACCNCTTTGGACAGCTTGACATTTATTTCTCTCAATTGTTTTGAGATATCAACAATATTTATGTTTTCTGTATCTTTGGTTTCTTCTACTTTCTGTTTTTCGTGTTTTGCCTTTTTCTTTGTTCGCTTTTTGTTTTCAACTTTGGTGTACTTATACTTATAAAAGAAGTTGATACTAATATAAGTTTTATGAAATTTTGGCCGCAATTTTGAGTCGATCCATACGTAGATATGAAGTAATTACTGTTATGATTTCAAAATGACGAATTTCACGGTATTTAGCGTAGCTTATACAAAACACATAATTTGGAGACAAAAACAAAAAATAGTCCACGAAAAAAGTATTAACTGCTGTGTTTACAATATTCTACGCTTCCTTAATGTTGATCGGGGACAGCGTATGAATATAAATTGTTTAATTGTCTTATACAATTTCGTTTCTCATTTCCTTGCCAGTGTGATGCTATGAGTGTTTGAAAACAACGGAAACGTAATTATAACTGAAGCGCGATACGAGAGGCATGGGATTCGCTGAACTATTTCAGAACATATCTTACGGTACCATTGAGGAAAAACTTATGCCTACTAACCGCTCAGTTGCCTTCTTCTTATTATTCCGACTGGAATAGAAAACTTGGAGCAACAACCACCATAAAGACGGGACATAAGCAAAATTAAAGCGACCAAGAAATATATGTTAAAAAATATTTAGCGCATAGCCTGATTTGGAAAATAAAGGTTGTACATTTCTAAATATTTAAATTGAACTAAACATTTACTTTTATTTAAGTTCTTGATCGCTTATACACCGCATGAACTGCTTGCTATATAGTGTATTGCATATTTATGTAACGGCTTTTTAATTAATGTGTGTACAGTTTATGAATATATACATATTACATTTTACATTTCCTATGCACTCTTATACAATCATGTATGATGGTATTTGGAGAATATAAAACATACAGGCAAAATCCATTTAAAGTATGTGTATGTGTTTTCAAACTGCACATTCTAATGCATATACACGATGTGCAATATAAATGATACTACATCAGTATATATTATAGGTGTATTCACATGTCATATGATATATTTACCATAAGTGTGTTCTTAAATATTGAACTATATGGTGCGCTTGTATTTTATAACGACGCAGATTTCATTCTAAACGTTTTAATCACTCATTCATATCTATTTGCGTTCTTTAAATGACAAATAAACCACTTTCGTTAGAAAATCGAAGTCAGACAGTGTTTCGTTTCGCAAAGAGGCAATTGTCGGTAGCTTATTCTGACTTTTAAGGACGATTTCTAGACCGACTGAACGCGAACCTTCCTTTATATCCTGCGAGTTGGAATGTTAAGAAACTGGAGCGTTGGAGTATACAAAACCCAATAATGTAAAATATTTGTATGTCTATCCAGAACTATATTCTGCTCTGGTTCATAGTAATTGGACAAACTCACAAACTATTGATTTGGAGAATTTAGTGTAAAGCTTTTTTTCTCGCTCATTATTTCTATATATAGACTTTTATCAGTAAATTTATCTCCATTATTTAACAATTTTTGTACATTTTTATCTTGGAATCTTAATGTGAAAACACATTGCTGAAATTATCATAGTGACACAAACAACACAACGTCATGTATCAATATGAGAATGTGTTTTGTGAAGTATAGATACACTGATTCGACTACCTGTTCAATAAGCCGTTCAACGAGGTCGTTTTCGTAACGTGTTATGCGTTCTGGTTTATAGATTGTTTGGTCGGTACGACCAACCATATTATAAATATATATCATAAATGAAGTCGCCGCTGACTTTTCTTTTTTTTTAGAATTGTTTGCGCACTTTCGAACGTGTCGACATTTCTACAGACACCTTGGTTTTTAGAAGGGCGTGTATGTGTTGTCCCAGTTTGCAAGCGACTTTGTCAACACTGTCTTTATAAATTTAAGTTAAAACAGCCAAAGGAACGATTGTGTCTTAATCAGCAGAGCTTACCTCATTTGCAGTTATAACAAGATAAAATTCAAGATCTCATTAACACTTAATGGTAATATTATGATGCTTAGTTGTCACAAGCTTCTCAGAAATTAAGGAAGTTCATAATAAAAAAGAAGTTTTCTGATATGCAATTTTTCCCCCCGATATTTGTAGTGCATTCTTGGTTATATATAAATGTGTTTACATGGGATGAACCAACATCCAGATGTAAGACGAATAACACGTCACGGCAGAGAAAACGTGTGTACAGTTGCGTTTGCCTTATGAATAGATCGCCTTGTGACCAAATTATGACTCTGAGTTTCCAAGTACATGCCTTATAAAAATGCATCCGTTTCGAACGGTATATTTTATTATTTTTTTTTTTTTGGGGGGGGGGGAGACTTTACAATTTTGAATAGGACCAATATCTCTAAATGCGGCGGATATTTTAATTGGCCGTGACTCTTAAATAAATCTTTTATTCTGAAATAGTTTTTTGCATTGCGATCGATTCTTTTCCGTTAATGTTCAGATGTTTACACAGGTTTAATATAGTTTTCATGAGTTAAAATAATACATTGATTCGTTCAATACTGCAGATTTTCGCGTGCCTTACTCATTAGATTTTATCCTGGACAAATGTTAAGTAAAAAATAATTTAATACAAGTTTAAGACATAACATAATCTGTTAAGCAATCGTTCAATAAGTGCTTATTTAAATATTAACTTAGAGTTTATTTTGGTCAAATAAGTTTTTCCCTTAAATATTACTTCTTTTTCTGGGGAATATGTGTGAAAAAATTGACAACATCGTGCAGATATTACATGAAATATAATTACGCACATTACACAACTTTGTTTGACAAATAGAGTGCGTTTCTTTTTTGTTTCTTTAATTAAACAAAACTCAAAATGATTATTGAAGAATACTAGTAATGCGATAAATATGTATATATCGGTGCTTTACCTATTTGAAGATGGAAATTCAAGACTCTTTAACAACACAATTACAAAAGTATTATTATGCTTTCGACGCGTTCGATGTTTGTTGTGCAATTTGACAGTACAAAACCTTACATGTGCTGGTGGTACATGTAAACTTATCTCCTTATTTTACGATTTTTATATTGACGTCAATGTATTGGTAAGCAATATTAGGTACACAAAACTGGTCATTAAGTTATTTTCTGTATAGGACACTCAAAGGCAATTTACTTTAAGACACATTGTTAGAATGTTTGTAAAAGCAAACGCAATCATGGTAATAAGCAGCGTAAGCTGCAAAAGGCAAAAAGTAGCAGATGCTTGATATAAGCTCCAACATTTGAATGATAGGTATGCTCTTACACAGTAGCGAGTAGTTCTTACTATTCGTACCCTCCATTGCCATTTTGATAGTTTTAAATAAAAGCCTCATTGCTTTTAGTATCGATTTGCAACTCTTTGAACAATTCACACATAAGGACATGACATAACACATTTCTTCATAAAGCAAATATATACGATGGAGGACATTAAATTTCAATGACACGTTTTACCGTACGGTTGCTGGGAACTTAAGCAAAATGTGCTACCCGTGATATTCTTAATTACCAAGCAGGTTTGCACGGATCATGATTATTTGTTTGCTTTTTAAAAATGTTATGGTGTCATTGCATGTAACCTGATGGTTCTGTTTGTCATCGCTCGCAGTCCTAGACTTCGCAGTATGACGAACGTGCTTGTAGCAATCTAGCGTCACAGAGTTATTCGTTGTATTTATTTGGCGTTCTTCTAAACGTGTCGACATTTCTACAAGCCAACTGTGTTCCTGGAATGTTTTGAATGTTCTGTCACAGTTGGCAACATACAATTGTCAACACAGTCTTGATAAAAATTAATGTAAGTTAAAACAGCAAAATTAATTTTGTTTCTTAATTACCTGAGCTGAATACAGCTCTAACCTGATTTGGAGTTATAACAGATTGTAACATTAACACTAAAATTAATGGTCACATAATAATGCTAAGTATGATCATACGCACCTCAGACACGAAGGAAGTTTATAATAATATAAGTTTTGTGACATGCATTTTCCCGCAATTGTGTGTTTGTTTGTAGATATAACGTTATTATTGTTAAGACTTCAAAATGACGAATTTCACTGTATGTAGCATAGCTAAAACAAAACACATTCTTTGGAGAAAAAAAAGCAGGAACAAAGTATTAAATGCTGTGTTAACAGTATCAATGCTTCTTAAACGTTGATTGGGGACATCGTACGAATATAAATTGCTTATTGTCTTCTACAATTTCGTTTCTCATTTCCCGGTAATTTTATTTTCACGTTTTTTTCCGTTCATTATAAAAGGTCATCGCTCCTGAACGAACACGTCGGCCAGAAGATTGCGTTTATGTGTTAAATTCTTGCCAGTGTGATGATCGGAGTGTTGGGAAAAACGTAAACGTAATAATGACTGAAGCGCGATACGAGAGTTTTTTTTGATTTGCCGAAATATTTGAAAAAAAAACATCTTACGGTGTCATTGAGGAACTAGTAATGCCTACTAACCGCACAGTTGCCCTCTTATTATCACTATGACTGGAAAAGAAGTCTTGGAGCACCAACCACCATAACAACGCGACATAAGCAAACTTATAACGACCAAAATATATATTAAAAAAGGTATTTGGCGTATAGTCATGTTTATACAGTTTATGAATATATACATAGTACATAGTATATTTCATATGTACTTTTATACACTCATGTATGCTTGTATTAAGAGAATACGAGACATACAGAAACTATCAATTGCATATATGTGCATGTATATTCAAACTGCTCACTGGTGTGCATACATATGATATGAAATATAAATGATACTACATCAGATCATATAATACGTGTCTTCACATTGCATATGATATATTTTACATAAGCTTGTTTTTAAACATTGAACGATATGGTGCGCTAGTATTTCATTCCGACGCAGATTTCGTTCCACACATTCTGATCACTCATTCTTATCTATTTGGGTTCATAGTCTTTGTGGTCGGTAAGACCAAACATTTTATAAATATGCTGTTTATACTTATTTTTAATTTGGGGATTTATTATAATATTTTATTGGATTATCTATTGGGTTATCTACATCAATTCCCCTTCAATCTTTGTATTTCAATTTAATTAGTATACTTGGTAATTATCCATTTCAATATAGCAATATTATTTAGTATCAAGTGTTTGTTTTATGTTTACATTGAAATACAAAATGGAACTTTTCATAAGAAATGCACACATCATATAAAAAGAAACGCCGAAAACGTTACATTGACAAGTGATCATGGTTAATAAAATGTGATATTAAGCTTTTTTTGATAAATATAATTGTTTGTACTGTTTTATAGCTATGCACGATGCAATAGTTTATTTATATGTTACATGAAATTAAAAACTAATTATCGTAACATGGAATGCATTATTATATTTAGGTACATGAGGTATAAATGTCCTACAAGTCGATAAAGAATAACTGCCCCCTTAACATAATTAAGTGCGCAATTAAAATAAATACCTCACCACCATTAACGTTCTTATTAACCCTGTAGGCAAAATTACACGCTTATGTTGCTTCCCATGTTTATGTTAGGTTTGTTTAGGCTTGTTTTACGCGATTTTAACAACAAAGTAACAGTAATCTAGTGGATTATTATTTGTCGACTATCTCGAGTCTAGAATGTGTGAGAATATTATTCTAAGTTATTTTGAAATATTACTGTTTACATGGCAGTGTCACATAACCTTTTGCAAGTTATATCGATAAACACTATTTTGCCATCAATTTTAAACAAGACAGTTGCCGAGTTTTATCATCCGAAACGATTTGTCATTATTTGCCTTCGTAATTTATTTCAATGATATATTTTATTTGCACAATTTCAAGGCATTTTTTTAAAAATACATTTTCGTACAACATTATGTTATCAAACTGACCACTTTCATTTTAACAACTTAGTTCGCGATTTTATACTAAGTATTGTTTCCAACTGAACGCGCACTCTTATCTGCTCGTAATCTATCAGCATTACATGAATGTCAGCATGACACATTGATTTGTCAAATATTCTCGATGAACTGTAATTATAACAATCGCACGTGACAAAGCAGTTAATTTTGTATAATTATCTATCATAACCCGTTCATGCAAATGCCATCATATCGTCACGTACATTTTTTAAGTTGCTGAACTTTTTATTTTTTAGAAAGTTGTTTATATCTCGTTATTCAAAACATAATTTTGTCACCGTTTTACATTACATAGTATGTGTCTATCCCTACTGGAATAAATCAAAACGGTAAAAAAGAAACAGCGACAAGTAGCTTTAAAAAGAAACGAGTGTACCAGCCTTTTCTGGCTTTATTTATTTACACGTTAATTCACCGGCTCTGAAGGTTATGTCCGAAAATATTTCCATACATGTTCCATATAAAGAAGTGAAACTCCAGAAGCTGCAGCAGTATTGCATTTCTATCATACACACCTTCGTGGTCTTTTAGTTATGGCAAGGAACCAATTGCAAAAACGGTACAGTACGGCACAAAACGAAACAAAATAGGCATATAGTACAAAAAAGCTGGGGTCATCGCCTTGGAACGGTCAATGCTAAACACTGGGGTATTAAACCGGTTATAGAGCGCTCAACCTCACACTTGGCCCAGCAATATTAATGATACATATTAGTGTAAATAAAATTAAACCTCATAGCATTGCAAATCAAATTAAACAGTAATACAAGGGAATTAATACGCGTTCAATTTAATAACTATTAAATTACTCAATGGTAGGATGGAGACCAGAGCAACAGAGCTACAACTTTTTGAGGCACGATGAAATGAAATTACGAACACGCATCAACTTCATCCCTTCTTTTCACAAAAATATTTAAGAATATAGCATCATATAGTTAATATTTCAGATTATCATCGCGCACCTACAGGAAGAAGCAGCAATATTGGGTGTTAAAGATCCAAATTACATACTTGATTGTTTATGTCACTGTAATATACTATAATGTAAATGAAATATAATAACCGTATAGACTGAAGCGACTGCCGAGTGAGTCACTTTCCGAAAAAGGGTAAAACATATGCTTCTTGTTCACACACAAATAACCAAGTGCAATAAAAATAGAAATACTTTATTCACATTATTAAATAAACGCACACACTAAATTGCCGATGGTTAAGCATTTAAACGTCAAGAAAAGCACAGTAAATTACCGAGCTCATGTCAATTCAATTCTGAATATAAAATCGATAACCTGACATATACTGTTTACAAAGAAAGCAACGAAGACTCCGTCTGATGATGCAAACATGATGCAAACAGAAGCGTTTGCACGGATCAAGATTATTTGTTTGCTTTTACTGAAAATATGACAGTGTCATTGAAGGTAACCTGGTTGTTCTCTTTGCAAGCGCTCGCAGTATGACACATGTGTATCTAACAAATCAAGCAGGCGCCGACTATTTGTTTACTTGGAATTGTTGACGCACTTCCAAACGTGTCGACATTTCTACGGCCCACCTAGGTTTTTAGAAGTTTATGTATGCGTTGTCACAGTTTGCAATCGACTTTGTCAACACTGTCTTTATAAATTTAAGTTAAAACAGCCAAAGGAATGGTTGTGTCTTAATCACCAGAGCTGGATGCACCGAATTATACCTCATTTGCAGTTTTAACAAGATGAAATTCAAGATCTCATTAACACTAAATGGTAACATAATGATGCTTAGTGGATCATAGAAGTGTCACACGCATCTCAGAAATTACGGAAGTCGATATTAATAGAAGTTTTCTGACATGCAATTTGTGTTGTACCCGCCATATTGAGTGGATCCATCGTTATATATTACGCAATTATAGTAATGATTTAAAATGAAGAATGTCATGGTATTTATAATTGCTTCTACAAAACACCTTATGTGGAGAAAAAAAAAGATCCTAATGAAAGCACTACTTACTGCGTCGACAATATTCATCGCCTCTTTAACGTTGCTAGTTTTGAAGTTTTCACTGCATAATTATACTTAAAGAAAAAAAAATCACACAACACAATTGGAAACAATTATTATAATGGTGTCTTATAATCGGTCATTGCCACGGGCCATCATACAAACTGCTACCGTTAAATAAAAAAAACAATGTTCAATAACTGCGTTCCACATTTAATTTTTCAGACTGTCTTACTCATTCTTGTGACACAACATACAAACATATAATTTTTTTAGTTTGTGTATGAAAATCTCCCAAAATGATGTGTAGCTACGTTAAGTTATTACATTACGGCATATATTAGATATATTTATTTCGGTATGGAATACATATACATGGATACTTAAAACAACATGTATACTACAAAAACGTAGAACACATGAGAATAAATAAACCATGACATTCACACGAACACCAAGGATAACACAAAAAAAGAGCGACTCTTATTTCCATTGTGGTCCTTTGTGCTGGTGGCATGACGTAGAGAGCTTTTAAACTATCAAAAAATAGCTTATAAACATTAACCTTATAATAAAGTTCATACAAGTACAAAATATTAAAATGGAATGATATCAAAGATAAATGACCTAAACATTATTATCAAAGTAAAAATCAATATTTGGCATTTAGTATTCACAGAAGGGAATGGACTATACAGAACTATAAAGAATTAAAGTTATGGATATCAAACAAACTAAAAAATTCTTCAAATAAAGACACAAACTTTCACATTACGCAATGTCCTTAAAACCTAAAAATAAAATAAAATAATTTAATATCAACTAAAGCAATGCTCATAAACACAATATCACAACTTCAGCAATTATAAAAAATCATCAAATGACTAGATCTAGATTCCCTGATTAAAATATTCCTATACCGAAACAATAATGATACATAGATAATAATGATATAAAATTAAGAATATTATAAACTGTCCATCAGGAACTTCTTTACAGCTATTTTGAAGGAAGGTAACCTTCCAAAACTGGTTATGTCAGCTGGTAAGCTGTTCCACAAAGAACAACCAAGAGAGCAGAAGGACTTGGAACCAAAACCTTTGACCTTTGGAATTGCAAAAGCACCCCTACTACATGACCTTGAGTTATATGAATGAACAGAATCCTGGGGGATAAACGACTCTTCCATATAATCAGGAGCTAAACCATTTTTTACCTTGAAAACATAACACAGGATAATCTGGTCAACGCGTTTGCTGACAGGTTACCAATTAAGAGAGCGGAAATGTTGTGGACCAATATGTGACCTGGCGTCAAGATTTAGAATAAACCTAATTAACTTATTTTGAGTAACCTGAGCTTATGTTTTAGCAACTTAGTTAGACCGGGGTACCATATTGAACAGCAATAATCAAAGTGACATTGAATCAAGGACATAATAAGAAGTTTCTTAGTGTGTTGGGTAAGGAAGTCCTTTTTACGATACAAGTATTTCAACCGGGCATTAGCCTTCTGCAGAACAGACCGAGGCATAGTATCAAAAGACAGAGATTGATCTATGGTAGCTCTAAAATATTTGACCGAAGTAGTTGGATTTATTACAGAGTCATTACAAGAAATATCAAGAGATGAATTTGACCTTAGTCTATGTTAAGACCCAAATAAGATTGACTCAGTCTTCCCTAAATGTGGTGATAATTTATTATCAACTAGCCATTGACTAACAAGATGCAAATCTTCTTTAAGGGCATGTTCAATGTCAGCCTTACATTTACCTGAAACTTAAATTCCTGAATCATCTGCATATAATAATAACTTGTTTTTTACCACAGCTGACTTGTCATTAACATATATTAAAAAAGAAGAGGACCAAGGATTGACCCTTGTGGAACCCCGCAAGAAATATCAGCAGTTGATGAATAGGTGCCCGAGATATCAACAAGCTGCTGTCTATCAGAAAGATATGACCTAAACCATCTCAAGATATCATCACCAAGGACAGCTAAGTTTCATAAGAAGAGTTGAGTGGTCCACTGTATCAAATGCCTTTTGAAGGTCTAAAAGTACCATACCAATGAGTTGACCTTTATCCATTTGCAACCTTATGGAGTCCGTCAGATGGATAAGACATGTATCAGTTGAATAGCCACGTATTTGATAACCATTAGGAAATCGAGCGATATAATATCTGTTCTTCAATAGATAATAATAGTGTATGTTTTAAATAATTAATTTATAACATACTAAGGTAACTTTAGGACTTCGCGCCTTTACGTTATTTATGATAAAAGTCTTCTTTTATATTTACATGTACAACTTTCTTCTCATTGGGATACCATACTCAGTTAACATGCGTGTCAAAATCCCTCAAAAAATACATAAATATATATTCTTTTTCTCGCATTATGATGTAAACGTTGAACACTAAATAGTTTATCTTATCAATGTCAGTTTGTCTACAAATGTGTTCCATAAAAGAAGTTATTGATGTGTTACGTACGCTTTATCCATTATATAGTTTTAATATAGTTCAACCGAAAACCTGAGAGCGCTTTCATCGGAGTCAGTGCTAAACAGTGAAGGTTTGGAAAAAAAAACAATGCAATTATACTGCTTTCCCCTAAAGAGACATAATATGTTTACCAATGACATAGCATAATATAACGTGCATAAATGCACTTGGATGTATTATATTTCTTTTAAAAACACTAGCTGTGTTTTTGACGAGTAATAATTTGTTTAATTACATCTAGTTCCGAGAAATAGCACATTTTAATAGACCTCAGATATCACGCATTGTTTTTAAAATTCCTTTAATTATAACGTTATTACATTCAAACACTGCCTGACTACCCATATTTAAGACCGCTGATTGCAAAGAAAATAAGTTGTTTATTGCCTAAAAGCATATCTTTATGTATTACAATGTCCACACCATTGGCACACGAGATATAGTAAAGGCATTAAATAGTATACATGAATAAAGTGAAACGTGTTAAGGCATACGCTTTTGACGACTAAGCAATGAATAACTTGTCTGCATTTCACGCCGTTTAAAACACGTGGATGGGTCAGGCCTTGACGAGCATTTGTCGAACATCAATAACCTGTTAAGACGACGTTAATAATCGTGTGTATGAATAAACATAATAAAACCTCATAAATCAGCCGTTTCTTAATATACAATACATACGATGAATTGATAAACGTTAACTCTATTCACTGAATTGTAATATTTTGTTCTGATATCGAGTTACTAACTGTGTGCAATCATGTAACGCCCCACTTATGCATAGCCTCATGTTGAATAACTGTTCACCCGTTTATGGTACTGTCAGTTATCCTTTATATTTTGATAGTTGGAAGTTTGATTTTAGCATATACGGTGTAATTAGATGCGTATCTTACTTTGCAATATATTGCTAAATTGTACCAGAATTATTACTCACCAGCTAATCACCAAAACCAACTTAATTACATGAACATTACCTTTGTATTGTATGTTTAGGTTCTAGTTATATCCCATCGGTAATTCTAGCCTTTTTTACAAAATGCTTTATAAACACATTTAAATCTTTTTGGCTTAACAAAGCATTTTGTTATGAAAGATTAGTATTGTCGTTTTGTCCATTGATAATTAAACGTAGTTATCTCAAATTATATCTCAAGCATTTCAGTATAAACACGCAATATTGAGGAGAAATATAGCAACACGACCGTGTAATGAAGAATGGATCATTAAAGGATGGTTTGCATCTTTTTAATATGTCATGCCAATATGTTGCTTTGTTTATTTAGATAGATACAGGTACGTGACCCAGATTCGAACTTTGCCTATATATATATGTATTTAGAGGTGGTGGATAATATATTAATAATAAACGCTTCGCATCTTTGTCGTGTTTGAAATTCCATTTATATTCAACATGCATTTATATAGCTGGAAACAATACCCATTTCCCAAACAACACAACTATATGAATTTTTAATTTTCATTTTTAGAATTCATGAATAATAAAGATGTAATTATGTTTCTATGACCTTAAGTTATTTGTTTTTCTGTTCAGCAGTGTTAAGCAATATAAATGATATTCTATCATCAACCAACATTCGGCATTACTTACACTTGAATTACTTGATCGTTTGTATTAACACAATAGTAACAATGTCTGTTGTTGAATTGAGCAAACATTCATGAAACTATCGTTGTATTAATTGATCCAATCGTCAACAACGATGCACTATTTGCTACGTTCAGACACGGCCAGTAAATCTGTACGAAGCCAGCTACCCAGACAAACAGAGAAAGTCGAGGCGCGTGGACGCGTTGAAACGTTAGTATTCGAAATGTTTTATTCGGATCTCCACAACAAACGCAAAACCCATCTAATCCGTAGGTACAATTAACGCTGACGCATTTAAACCGCCAATGATAGTTTGATTTAAATAATACAGGTTGCTACGGTAAGTGCTTTTAAAAGTGCTTTTAAAAGTATTTTGAATGTATCAGTGTTCATTTTCAAAATCTAGCCCGTTTTGGAGTAAGTCTATTCACGGAAGATCCAACGTTGGGTAATCTTACACGTTTACAGGGCATTGTGCGTTATGTTTCAAATTTGAAAATGTAGCAAACGATTGAAGCCTACATAACCAACTCATTTCCTAAGAAGATATCTATGAAGTTGAATGAAAGCTCACTATAAATTATTCTAGTAACATAACAAAATACAGTATTATTGGGTTTCATATAATTCATCAAACCATTGATCTATTTTCATAATTTAGATACGATGCGATCTTACAGAAGAAAACACGGTTTGTATGTTGTCTATATTCTAGGAACATCGTCCAATCTACAAGGGACCTTTATGACAACGTATCAACGAATGACAAGTGTGGTGTTTATTCTTTGCTATATAACATGTTTTGTTCTATGATGTACAGAAGTCCCAAATTAGTCTGCGAATACATTAAAACGAACCAGATACATGTATATAAATGAGGTCAGTGATATCCAAATAACTCGTTTACTATAATGACTCGTCATTGACTACATATAACCATTATTGTGTCTGCATTTATAATAGTTCATATGTGTTATCATAATTATATTAGTAAATAGGTTCATTTTCCGCATTGAGTATACATATTTATGTTAATTTATACGAATATATAGTTTAATATATACACACTGGTAACAGAAAATTGATTTTTTAATATACAAGAAAACAAATAGAATATACACTCAGAAAACAATAACTAAATACTATGATCTAATTATCTAAACGCTTTCTGACAACTTTTACATTACTAAGACACTGCTTTAAAGCAACGCATTCACTTATCCCGTGCTAAAACATGTCTAGCTTGATACGAGTTATTTCCGAAGATTTATGTATAGATGGCACTTGATGACCAAATGGATTTTATTGTTTAACATTTACCTGTTTAAATATCATTATTGAGCGTATTACCTATGTATTTTTTTCAATTCTTCATTTTTTTAAATTTGCCAACCGGCTTATAGGTGAAGATGTTTAGTTTTTATTAATGATGTTTTCATCAAGTGAGGTGGATTACTTTTGCCTTCAATAACGTTTAACTGAACTTGTGTTTATTAGATAAAAATAAATATTGATCTGGCTCTCTTGCCTTCTAAAATACTTCTACAAAAAAATCCAATATAGAATATAACATATAGGACGCAACTCAAGTGTGTTCTATATGGCATGCAAGTTCGACCTCATGTATGCTTAAACAATACATAAATACATTTTAAGGCTACATATAAAGATTTACGTATTGTATTATTGTATTAAGAGGTGGTGGATAAGTATATATTTTCTGTGTTATATAAAGGAACGAATGTAAAAGAGGTGGTGGATTACTTTATATTTGTTGTGTAATATAAAAGACTGAAAAGAAGTATTTTCAATTGTTTATTTTTAATAAACCAATCAAATAAGAATGTTCTTCTGATATAATGTTCATGCAGTGACAATCATTTTGCTGGTATGCCTTACACCTTAGGAAAACATGCAGGCATTCAAAGCAGCATATTTTGTAATTTCCCTGCGCATGTAAATTATTAACATAAAAAAGTAGCCATAACTATCCGACATCCTTAATATTCTGAAAAAAGAGGTTCTAATTGGATAATTAAAGCATTATAATACGTTAAGAGCATACCGTATTAAAACATAAGATAAGTGATGCAACACCTGTTATTTATTAAGAAGTAGATAGATTTTCATGAAAAGTAATGTTATAGTTCTAAATAGATACATACATCGAATACTTATAGAATTTGAAAGCATTGAAATAAATTTGACAAGCACACATCCATTTGCATTAAAAAAGCATGCACGAGATTGTTCGCCAGTTCCTTTCCTTTCTTGATCACTGGGGTCAGTATTTTGCATTATGCTTAATTCCTTAATGTGTGATCTTCACGATAACCATTGAATTGTGCAAAATACATGGTAAAACCAGTTGTTACAATGATTTCATCTGCTTTATATTAATCATACCTACCAACAAATCACCAATATATTGAATGTTATAAAAGTGAACAGCGGGTGTCGCTCTAGATGAAGACGATTTGTTTTTAATAGTTTTTTGTTTGTGATTAGTTTTCTCATTATTAGTACATAGGGCTTTAAATCGAAATAAATAACGAACGATAAAATTTTGAATATTTCAGCTATTTCTGCTTTTTTTTAGAAAATTCAACAATCCCTACGTTCGTTAAGCTCACAAGAACGTGTAAAATAATTTAATGAAAGGGTATTTGTTTATGAATATATATAAGTTTACAATTATTATTAAGGAAACCATTTGTTAATGATTGTGTAATAAACTATGTGTCAGTTTTTGTTAATATTATGTAACATATTTTCACGTTTTTAAATCATTCACTGCTTCATAACGATGACGACCCTTTTCACAGACTATAAATTAGCGATATCATGTAAGTGTTGTTCATATTTTATTAATGTTCCTAAGGTTTGTACAGCAACAACGATAACCTACTCTTCTAAACCATTATCGGCGACTAAATTGATTCTCGGAATAGAAAACATGTGATTATTGTATAACACGTACCAGTAATCTTATTGCATTTGCATTGTACTTTTTTTTAACACTTGGATTAGCTTCATACAAAAATTGAACATACTAATGATATGTTTATGATAAGTACTATATTATATTTTCGTTGTACGCTAATGTATATACTATTGGCAACTTGTGATAATCAGTCGGCTGATAATCGACTGCTGACAAAGTTATTTATTAGACAGATTGACAATCGTGTGCAGCCTCTAGCAATAACTCAATGTAGGAATGATATTTATTTAAGACGCACACAAACTTGATTATCCAAGACGTTGACCCAAGCTTTAACCTTTATAATAACATAGTGGTGTGCTCTATGTATTACCCTGTATGTATGGTCTATTATGTATAAGCGACTGGCGGATGGTAACACGAATTCCCCTTATGAAAATGTATCTGGAGCTCCATTATATTATTCATCTGAGCCAAATATGTTAACGCGTTCTTACTTGATAAGCATTTTATTGTTGGTCTGGAAATGACATAAATTATGTTAATAATGATGTATAATATAAATATACTTAAGGGACAGTATTAAAATGTGTTGGTATATTTGTTTTAAATAAAAAATACCTGGGATCATTATGCTATAATTAATTTCATTATATACATCGAATTAATTAAATAATAATTTCAAACGTAAATTTGTCTGTTTGTTAACTTTCTATCAAACACAATTGATTTAACGTCTTAAATGTATACTTTTCTAGTGTATACTATGATACTGTTGTGGAAATACGTTTCTGTGCTTACGTTGAACAAAGCAAATGTCATTAACGTGTTAATGAAGAAGATGTTGCTAGAAACAGTATTCGTTCGTTCCAGATGCATGATTATGCAAAAGACATCAATAAATAAACAGAGTGTTGGTTTATTAAAATACACACTCACAAAGGAACATTAGTTTTATCTAAAATATATGTATGAGGAAATTGTTCGAAGCAAGTATACCATACCGTACGTGTCATGGTATTTAGCAAGACAGATTGTCCGTCATAATAACATTGTAATCGAAAACAAAATAACCCTAGTCGAATAAGATATTCGATGCAATTACAGTATATGAGTAAATTACATATTTTATAATTCCATGTCATTGAGAGGCGTTGAAACGATATAAAAACTTGCAAAACGGTATTAAGATAAATTTGGGATTTAATAATAGTTATAAGTAAACTCTACACACATTATCAGAGAAATACTTGTTTCGTTCGCTTATTTATTTTTAATTAAAGAACGTTACCAATTGTCTCTACAATACAGGACGATCCATACAACATAGCATTAAACATTTAGTGGATTATTTTTGGAGGTATAGCCTTAAAAAGGTAAATGCAAAACATTTTGAGTTGACATTTCATGTCTCGCACTTATCTAAATAATAATCGCTTTAAAGAAAAAGTACACACATGATACAAAATAAATTATACACAAGCCACGCATTCACAAAAAATTATATATTAAGAGTTCTTGGAATGATTAAACTAAAAACACATTTGTAAATTCAACTGGTTTTATGCCAATCACTCAAATAAAACGTGTCCCACATATTGTCCTTCGTTATGTTTATTACCTGTTTAGGTTCTTAAATTGCAAAAGAGGCAATCAATGCAAAAGTCAATATTTGAAGTAAATGTTTATGGACCCTACGCGATAAATATTGTACATCACTATCTTGAATCGCCTTTCTGACAAAATTTGCTGTTGAAACTGAACAGTGTTGAATACCGAAATAGAGTTATTGCTAATAATTAATAAAAATAAATACTTGGACAATATTTATAAAAAAAAAAACTTCAAAGTGTACATATTGTTTCAGTCGTTACTTCCAGAGCTACACAATTTTTGTCAATATATTTGCTGTAAATGTTGTCGATTTATTATTCGTTAATACACTTTTGCATTATATTTGTTTTCGTTACAATATAAGAAATGGAAAAAACCTACTTCGGTTCCAATTACAAAAAAGTGACCAGCCATGCAAGCCCGAACAGAAGGTAACGGTCCATATATAATTTGTAGATGCCTAACTTGTCACTATCATGTCGTAGGGCCCAATATGGGGGTTGCTATATCTTAAACATTGATCCCGTTTAGTTTAAACCTATTTATTTTTAGCTCGATTGCATCGAAAGCCTAAGGTTTATTTGAAACGCTCTCGAGTCCGTTTCCTGGGACTAGAACCAGGACTTGGTGTCTTTCGTGGAGATCTAAAGAACGCTCCAAATGTGGGGATCGAACCGGTGACCTCCCTATCGCTAGGCAGACACCATATCCACTACGCCGCGGCGACCTAAACATTGGTCCCGTTTACAAGTATATAGAGGCCGAATTTGAAAATACTTATTGATACGACTTAACGCTTTGTTATCCGTGTGCTTGTCATGAGCGAAGCACAGATGTAAAACTTCGAGATGTCTTCGATTGCTTTTCATTTCACTTATTAAGTAACACGAGGAAATGCGGACAAACGTTTTATATTTATGGCCCAGACATAGCACAAATTACATTGCAAGCAAGGTCATTGTAACCTTGCCTGATTAATTTCTGATATCGATAATGATTTTCCAAATAAAGATATTGTAAATTTTCAAAATAGTCAATTAGAATGATGCTTGGAAATTGGACATTTCGCTGAAATAACACATCTTCAGTTAACCGACACAATTCCGTTATAGAAAGTGTACTGATGTAATTATGAATTCTCGCGTTTATTCCCAACCATATATCGGCCGACGCATACATCTTAAATGTTGCCCCTAGTAACTACAAAAAACACATATTTAACATGGGCCCTTGGTTAGCGTTGTGATCATTGTGTTTGAGAGGTTAATTGTTATTGAAGGTACATAAGGGTATGTTTTAATCAATGTATATACAATTAGCATACTACGTGGGTCCTTCGGTCAACCACATTAGAACCAATTCGTGTACCTATAAGGTGCCATGTATTTGATAACCATTAGCAGGTCGATCGATAGACTACTAACATTCTAATGTAACTTCAGGAATGCATGCTTTTAAATTATTTATGATAAACGTTTTGTTATAGATATACATGTACCACTTTTTGATGATGGGGTTACAAAACTCGGTAAACATGCGTGTCAAAACCCTTTTAAACGAAACATACATAAATTCATAATTCTCTCTGCCATACTAGTTATGATCTAATGATTTCAACAGAGACAACTAAGGAGGTTTCCCCTGTTAATAACAGTTTAAATGCAAATATGTGGCATACCTGATATTATTTTTTTGTTACTTACGCTGTATCCAATAATATAGTTCAACCGAAGACCTGAGAGGCTGAGAGCGCTTTTATCGGATCAAGTGCACACCAGTGCAAGTTTGGATTAAAACTATGAACGTATGCTGGTTTCCCCTAAAGGGATAGTTTATGTTAACCAATGACATAACATAATATAACGTGCATCAATTTACTCGAATGTATAATATTTCTTTTAAAATATTGGCTGTGTTTTTGATGAGTAATAAATCGTTAATCATTATGTAGTGCGCATTTTATAGACCTCGGATATTACGCATTTTTGTCAACTTTAATTATAACGACGTTATTATAGTCAAACACTGCATGACAATCCATATTTAAGACCGCTGATTGAAAACAAAATAAGTTGTTTATTTCCTAAAAGCATATCTTTATGTATAACAATGTCCACACCATGGGCAAACAAGATATATTAAAGTCATTTAAAAATAGTATACATGAATAAAGTGAAACGTGTTTAGGAATACGCTTTTGACGACGTAGCAATGAATAACTTGTCTGCATTTCACGCCGTTTAAAACACGTGGATGGGTCAGGCCTTGACAAAAATTCGCCTAACATCAATAACCTGTTTAGATGATGTAAATAATCGTGAGTATAAATAAACGTTATCAAATTCTTATAAAACAGCCGTTTCTAAATATACAATTCATAAGTTGAATTGATAAACGCTAACTCTATTCATTAAAATTGTAATATGCTATGCTGATATTGAGTTATTGACTGTGTACGATCATGTAACACCCCACTAACATGTCTTATGTGAATAACGGTTCGTCCCGTTTAATGTTTAATGTGCTGGCACTAATCCGTTATATTCTGATACATGTAGTTTGAAGTTTAATTTAAGCATATACGGTGTAATAAGATGCGTATCTCAATTTTAAATTACATCAACATGATTAACATCGTATCATATATAGCTCGTTTTATATATCAAGAATTAAGTCCGGTTGTCTCTGTATTTAGGATTGCTTACTCTTATACAATGTGTATGTTAAGTACTGACATGTTTTAAATATGTCAATTGGTTGTCCGTCATAAACATATGTTCATACCTACCTACCATTTCAGTTCGGTAATCAGTCCTGAAATAAGCATATATGTTTGAGCGTATAGAAACATAGACAGCGAACTTTCTGTAAGTTCGGAAAAATACCTGCAGACCCATAACATCGTATTATGTTATATATATATGACACATGTGGTTAAGATGCCTGAATCCCCGAATGTGTCATAGTCTTGTTAACATCCGCTTGTAAATAAAACAGAACACGCAAAAAACAAGCCAATGGTCAGTTACGTAGATATAAATATATTATCCTAGACTTATTGTTCTATACTGTCCGTGTATGATGGTTTTGATTCCCTTATCTAGCATAGCAAAAATGTGTTTTTTTCCTGCAGTGTTTTAGAACACCCGAGTGGTTTAAACGTTTACCATTTCATGAACCCTCTTAAAATAATATGCAGCAGTGAACCTCTTCCAAAAGTATGTAGTAATACATGTCATATTTGATTTTAAGTATTGTTATCATTTTCTGATTAACTACAGTTTGTGTTATTATTGTATTATTGTATTATGAAATTATGTAACCTGGAACTCATTAAAGGTTGATATATTCGATGTGTCCACAACAGTTAGAATATTATTTATATTTGCTGGTGAGATTGTCTCCTTGAAAGGTTTGAACAATAACAACAGCATGCGTGATACTGTACAATATTTGCATAAAACTCAACGAACCTGACGTTGGGGATTGTCATGAAGACAACGATAATAATGATGCAGACGACAGTAATTATGCAGTAGTGATGCAGTAATTATGCAGTTATGATGCAGTAATTATGCAGTAATGATGCAGTATTCAATAATGCGATGCACGGAAATTTAAGCGGGATAAATACGGGAATACACCATGAATAGATATTTTGCTTAATTGAGGACATGTTATTTTGTTTTATTCAATCAAGCACAATAACACATTTAAAACTAGTTATATCAGTTAAAGAGTTCATCATTTTATTAAATTATGTGTAAGAAAAATTGGTTTCGCTGAGATAACCGTCTCTAATGTCTTCTTAATATGTCACGTTGGTGAAATCATCAACAACTTTCTGGTCTGTTTCACTCTGCCAGCAGTATGCGGATCGTTATATCAAGTTGTTGCTTCTGAAATATAATATATCGCTTAATCAATTATTGATTCTTAATAGACAATTTAAACTCAAACTGAAACTTAAAGCCCAACAAACGCCCCAAATCAACGAATATTTCGTAAAATATTTCGTAAAATAAAGTGAACACATACAAAATCAGTATTCCTTATAGAAATAGCCATAATGTCAACGCTAGATGTGGTCTGGTAACATAGATTTAACAATATATAAAATGCTCTTTTTTATTTTTTGTGGTACCATGTTTTCAACACATGTTCATTAACCAATTTAGTGTTCGTGTATTGTATGAATAGATATCGATGCGGGAAATTAAAACAAAATATTTTGTTCCACAACAAATTAAACGAGCATTTTTTATCTCGTAAAATCTATGTTACTAGACCACACCTGGCATTGAATTGTTTGCTACTGCTATACAGAATGCTGAATACTTTTGTGTTTATTATCTTTTACAAGATAGTTAACGAAATATTAGTTGATTGTGAGAGTGATGGGGTAATAACAGTACAGTATAATGATAAGATGATATTGATATGATATAATAACGTGGGAATCTTCCCGCCCTGACCACTGTAATTTCCTTGAGCAAGAAATTTGTCCCACATCTGCTCCTCTCCACCCAGGTGTATAAATGGGTACCTGTGACGGAAATAAGCCAATGTGCCGTGGCTGCCTGGTGCGCCATATGTAAACGGACGACTTAAATCCCAGTGATCGGGGGGTTGATTGTGAAGTCGGCTGAATATGTATATAGAAGCAGACTATAAACCGCACCTTTATCATGTAATCAGAATACATATTCATAAAACAGAAATACCGCATAAAGACATCAGATTTCCATGACGGATATTTTAACAAAAAACGTTAAATGTTACTTAAAAATATAAAACAATATGTTTATTAAAACGATGTACACATTTTTATTTTGTTATGATTGTTAAAAAAAAACACACTAAATATTTCACGCGTTTCGAATATTATATTAAAATAGTATGCATGTTTTCTTAAATTATATGTAAATTTAAGTACTTAATTAATTATATATGATCTGCAATACATTTTAACTCGATTGCTGTGCCATTTGAAATTTTATGCATGAAACATTGTCATACATAAATGCCTTTTTTTGCTATACAGATAATTGTGGACATGTGATATTTGCATAAAAGCATCAAATTCATAATGTTCCATTATAATAACAGTCTTACCTCTCGTTCCTCTTTCTCAACCATCGCATTAAAAGATTGAAAATGTCAATACTGAAGTTCTTCTGATTTGGTTTAAACAATATTTATTAAGTTATCCGTAAGCACATTTAAGCAATACAATACACACATACATACTTCATTTGACACAATATGCCAGACAGGTAGAAAGTACAATATTGCTTAACATAAAGACTGTAAAGTACACTTTGACAGAATTGAGAAAAATGACCGAGGATTGTGCTATGTCTCTGTTCTGTAAGTGATAAGTGCTGCTGATATGGTGTAAACGACTAAACTTGTAACTATAATATATAGAAATAACAAAATTACGATCAATATAGAACATTAGTAGGTATTAGTATACCATTTAAGAGTGGGAACATAATATAAGTTATAATGCAAAACATCTAACAGAGTAGTGTAGATAGCAAAAAGATAGTAAGTTTACATTCGTGAGCATACATTTCTAGTATGCTTTACTTAGTACGAAAAAATAAATGAGAACCTCTGGTTTTCTTTACCGACGCTCTATACGAACACTACTGAAGTATTATAAGTAGTGGATCATTAAATTATGGATATTATGAGAATCAAGAATAATACAATTACCATGGGCAGTAATAGTATTGTGGTGAGTGTTTTTGAGACGACGACTCCTTGTTACTAGTTTTAGTATTAGTAACTGTTTGAGTAGCTGTAACTACTAGTAGTTAGAGTAAAAACCACTTCTAGTAGTAACTACTATTAGTAGCAATATATACAAGAAGCAGTAGTAACTAGTTGTAATGGTAGAAACTTAAATTAGTAGGCTAAGAAATAAATGCAGTTGAAGTAGTTGTAGTGATATATATATATATANCCCGAAGTATTGTCATAGCCAGCTCGTCGTCCGCCGTCCGCCGTCTGCCGTCCGCGTCGTGCTTGAACCTTAAATTGGCTCTAAAATCAAAGTGCTTCCACCTACAAATTTGAAACTTCATATGCAGATGTAACTTGATGAGTTCTACACGCCACATCTATTTTTGGATCACTAGGTCAAAGGTCAATGTAATATACCAGTCGTGGTATTGTTATTCCCCAGTGACACTCATTCTAGTTGAATAGTGTAAACTGTTATTATGAACTGTTTAAGTTTCTTACCCCAATGTCTTGATGTATAACTCACTGTTTTCCTCTCAAATTGTTGTCCAGTCTAGTCTGACCACATAATAATTATTGCTAACCAGTTAGATTTAATGCCAGTCAATATAATTACATATTCAGGCTAGAATCAATTTTGAGCATTTATTTCCTTTGTTTACAACTGATAATAGTCACTTCCTGTTGGCAAGACAGACATTTGTCTGTAAAAGGATTACGTTTTCCGTCAGTAATTGATAAAGGTACCTATGTATATCAATTAAGAGTGCTACTTTACACGTTCATGGTAAATGTTACCAGTTAAAACTGTCTAAATCCACAGATTTCTCCATTTAAACTTTAACTCGTGCTGTTGTGAAAGTATTGCAACCATCTTGATTTTTACGTTGCCAGGTTACATTCAGCTAAGCTGCAGGCTACATAGCGTTATTCTATTGTTTTTAAAGTATTAATTTAAAGCAAATTGTAGCCGATTGGAAATAATAGGAAACGGCCATTTGTGATCTTTATATTTCCTAATGATATTGTTGTTGTTAACATTGTATAGTATTATTTAATCTTGCCAAGAATTTGTATTTCTTGGCATTACGTTCGAGAACCTGTTTCCGGTACATTATTTATTGCGCCTGGCACATTATTTATTGCGCCCGGCACAATTATTATTGTGCTCGGCGCAATATTCGTTGTGTCGGGCACATTGTACCGTGTGCTCGGCACAGGGCGCACTGCGCCGTGTGCTCGGCACAGGGCGCAGTGTGCCATTCAAAGTACTATATAAGGCTATGAGATTCTGATGACAAAAAAGTAACATCCATAAGAAACATCTTCCTCGCAATTTTTGTTCAATATTTAAAGTAAGATAAACTTTGTTAAAATAATAGTAAACACAGATGTATTAGATTCTATATTTATTGAGAGATTGCTATTATACCATTAGTAACATTTCTTGCTGGACAATAAACGATTGTTTGAAACGTTATTCGCGTTGGTTTGGTAAACTCGTAATCTTGTCTGATCACGCGGGATCAGGACCCTAACAATATTTTAATCAATATAAACTAATAATGGTAAAAAATACGGTATTTTAGAACTTTTATTTTTTCGTCATTCATGGTTTACAGTCCCTTTAATTTCGAATTTTACATTTTATGTAAGCACATGGATAATTGAACAATGGGTTTCAATTCCTCGTAAAGCAATATGAGTGAACTTTCATTTACATATATTCGTTATATTGAAATGAGTTCATCTAGTAATATCTTTCAAACAATTATTATAAAACTGTTAACATTGCCAGACTCTGGGTTAAACCATATATCATTAAAACAGTGATAGCCGCAAGTTGTATAATACAGATAACTCATTAGTACTAAAAGCATACACATTTGAAACCCCATATTGACCAGACGCACATAAGCCTTGCTGATATAAAATGTATTCCAAGATGTAAATGCACAGCGTGGCAGAACGTTTATATATATAATCAGTCATCGATTTTCGGTAAATCAGTCATTATTCAGATTGTTATTAGTTCATGGGGGG
>VMBQ01006902.1:0-47473 GCA_007657795.1 Dreissena rostriformis
TCAACAAGCTGCTGTCTATCAGAAAGATATGACCTAAACCATCTCAAGATATCATAACCAAGGCCAGCAGCACTAAGTTTCAAGTTTCTTAAATGAAAAAATATACGCGTTGCTCTTAAATACTATTGCAATACAATGGATGGTTTTGACTTGATGTGGACGGTTTCATGGAAATTGCAATAACGATTTGTTTTTAAATATTCACATCAACATCACAGTTGCAGGTAAAGGTTTTGGGACAAGTGCTACCGGTATGACTTATTTCACGCATTGTAAAAATTGGGCTTGATCCATGTGGTAAAAATGTCGTCCCATATTAGCCTGTGCAGTCCGCACAGGCTTATCAGGGACGACACTTTCAGCTGTTATGAAAGTTTTCGTTTAAAGAAAGTCTCTATTAAGCAAAAATCTAGTTTAGGCGGAAAGTGTCGTCTCTGATAAGCCTGTGCGGACTGCATGGCTAATCTGGGACGACATTTTACGCACATGCATTCAACCCCTTTTTCACAGAGCGATGATCATATTCTTGTTACAGGTACTACCTGGCATCATCACTGAACCAGGTGAAGGTGTGGTTTCAAAATCGATGAATTAAGTGGCGCAAGCAGCACCTCGAGCAGCAGAAGGCGAAACTCGGCGATATCGACATGTACGGTCACGTGGACTCAGAAAGCGATAACGACAGCAATGACGAGCACAAAAGCAGTCATGTATCACTTCTCGTCACGTGACGGCACTGACTGACCCGTTTCAGAGTCCAAAAGAAGTGAGGTCACTGCAGTGATGGAATGAACTGATTGAATTCATCCTTGTATATGCATTGTTGTTCCAAATGAACATCTCTAGTCGCCGGATTTTTAGCCGATGTGCAAGTACTTTGCGTGACTGATGTAGAATGGTCTTACTATACTAGTTAATGTTTACTACCCAATCCAGCTTATGTGTTTAACTTATTCGAAAAAATCATTTCCTGTATGCATTTCTTTGGAGTCAAAGTGATTTCTTTTGGGAACATCGTTGATAAGGACACATATTATTTGGAAAGTGTATTCACAATTATATAGTTCTTAAAAGCTTATAGAAGAAAGAATATGTTTTTCTAGAATTAAATTCAACTTGTTCATTGACTGTACATGTTATATATATCGCATTGTGGTGTAATTACACGTAGGTGTATGCATAATATGATCATTTTAATTGATATTGTGTTTCTTTATAGCAATGTATAGATGCGTGTTATTTTATTCGTTTGAATAAATTGTTGTTTTGACTTGCACATATGTGTTCCGTCTTGTATATATCTGTTCGTATATTCACCGCCACACACGACGACGTGCAACTATGAGCTATTGACTATTCCATATATTGACTTTACCATAGTCGTTGTCCAGATATATAGCATAAGCTTATCTTATTTCAGATTGTTAAACCCCAAATTCTTTGCATGGACCGTTCCAAGGAAGAATGTTTATTATTTTATGCTAATAGTTGGTGCTCTGTTACAAAACTAGAGGAGAAAAACAAAAAAACTTCTTTCCTTATAGATCTTCATTTCATGTTTGCTATAATACCAAAATTATGCCACACGATTAACGTTGTTTTCTCATTGAAAAATAGTGTGCAATAATCATTGTAAAACAATGTTAGATTTAAATGGAAATTATATGAGCAGTTAATCGATTCATTGAAATCAATTTAAAAATGAACAACACCTGGTTTAATGTTCACCACGAAAATATTAAGTTTATATGAGTAGTAAACAATAAACGCTTTGTTCTCAGCACAACACAAACAGAAGCTGAAAACGACACTGTCTTGCTCCACTAAAACAAAATCTGAAGAATATTTACCCATTTATACCTAGTGGACTCTCCCATCCTTCTAAATTGGATCAATTTATTTCCAAAATTAGGGATGTCTAGTATATTTATTTCTATATTTAGAATATTTATTACAAAAATTCCTTCAAGCAAACAGCGCAGACCCTGATGAGACGCCGCATCATGCGGCGTCTAATCTGGGTCTACGCTGTTTGCCAAGGCATTTTTTTCTAGACGCTAGGCATAAATGGGTTAACTGTCTTACACTAAAATAATATTCGCTGTTCATCAACTTGGCAAACTGGTAAACAATCTAAAAAGTCAAATAGTCCATAAATGAGCACTAAAACATCTAGTTATCTTTACAATTGTACAAAACATGTGTCAAATCAAGTAAGATTCTTACTAATTTTTGCATTTTTTCGTATATTGACCGTATATCCGACCATTTAATCATTTGTTGTTATATAAATACGTGGTTATTAAATAACTCCTGGTTTATTCATGCGCATTAGAACTCAACATCGTTGTTTATTGACCGATAAACACCGAATTATAGTTAGGAAATTATGCATTCAAACGTTTATTACAGTTATATACAATATACATTTTGTTTATGTTATAGGGCGTGCAATGTGATGTTATTATTCTAGATATCTTCTAAAGTAGTTCAACTCTCGGCGTCCATATGTAAGCCGCCAAGAACAAGGTTGAATGACATTTCGTTTTCTGTTTGCTTTGTTTTTCAGTCTGGTTTCTTGTATAACCGAGGACGTTTTCCTTGTGAAATGTACAAGGGCGAGATAAAAGATCGACTCGTTCCATAAGACGACAATTGATTGTTCAATTTACACGGCGAATAAGTCAATTCGTCGTACATTAATGAAATGTGTCGCTCATCATCGGAGCAAATTTAGAGGCTTTTCTTTAATATAATTCAGTTTCCAGTCGTAATTACGTGTTTATTTCTAAGGAACCGCCAAAAATGTCTTCCCCTATAGAGATAAATGACCCACAATGAGCATCGGCGGATTGCAATGATGCCGCCATGTTAAAAGGTTACATCGTGTGCTCGTATGCCATGCGCCGGAGCGTGATTGCGCATTAAATCCTCCGCGAAATTCACCAACGAGATATCTATCCTGCAGAAAAGAAATGCTATTAATAAACCAAGCAGAATATAATTATTTCGGCGGGAAAATCCTTCATTCGCTCTTTGAGTTAAATCGATCAGGCGGGAACTCTATTGGTTGGCAGAGAGAAGAACCATACAACACCAGACAATATTCTGGTGAATTGGCAAATTAATTCAATACGCGAATGCCCGATTTAATTGATGTGCAATAAACTATGCAAATACCGGCGGCCTACAAGGCAAAAAACAAACATTTCGTGCCCGCCATAGCTTTTATTAAGGCATAAGTACCCGTAGATTAATTATCAGGAGGTCGGTCCTCTCGTGGGCAATCTATTAACTATTCAAACGAAAGTACATTCAGGCGCAAGTCAAAATAGTTTGCTTTTGTAATTGTCAATCCGATATTTGGGTAATATTTATCAAAAGCACAGCATATTTATATCTATGTATTATATATATAAAGATAGAGAGAGAGAGGTAGAGAGAGAGAGAGATAGAGAGAGAGAGAGAGAGAGAGAGAGAGAGAGAGAGAGAGAGAGAGAGGGAGGGAGGGAGGGAGGGAGAGAGAGAGAGAGAGAGAGAGAGAGAGAGAGAGAGAGAGAGAGAGAGAGAGAGAGAGAGAGAGAGAGAGAGAGAGAGAGAGAGAGAGAGAGAGAGAGAGAGAGAGAGAGAGAGAGAGAGAGAGAGAGAGAGAGAGAGAGAGAGAGAGAGAGAGAGAGAGAGAGAGAGAGAGAGAGAGAGAGAGAGAGAGAGAGAGAGAGAGAGAGAGAGAGAGAGAGAGAGAGAGAGAGAGAGAGAGAGAGAGAGAGAGAGAGAGAGAGAGAGAGAGAGAGAGAGAGAGAGAGAGAGAGAGAGAGAGAGAGAGAGAGAGAGAGAGAGAGAGAGAGAGAGAGAGAGAGAGAGAGAGAGAGAGAGAGAGAGAGAGAGAGAGAGAGAGAGAGAGAGAGAGAGAGAGAGAGAGAGAGAGAGAGAGAGAGAGAGAGAGAGAGAGAGAGAGAGAGAGAGAGAGAGAGAGAGAGAGAGAGAGAGAGAGAGAGAGAGAGAGAGAGAGAGAGAGAGAGAGAGAGAGAGAGAGAGAGAGAGAGAGAGAGAGAGAGAGAGAGAGAGAGAGAGAGAGAGAGAGAGAGAGAGAGAGAGAGAGAGAGAGAGAGAGAGAGAGAGAGAGAGAGAGAGAGAGAGAGAGAGAGAGAGAGAGAGAGAGAGAGAGAGAGAGAGAGAGAGAGAGAGAGAGAGAGAGAGAGAGAGAGAGAGAGAGAGAGAGAGAGAGAGAGAGAGAGAGAGAGAGAGAGAGAGAGAGAGAGAGAGAGAGAGAGAGAGAGAGAGAGAGAGAGAGAGAGAGAGAGAGAGAGAGAGAGAGAGAGAGAGAGAGAGAGAGAGAGAGAGAGAGAGAGAGAGAGAGAGAGAGAGAGAGAGAGAGAGAGAGAGAGAGAGAGAGAGAGAGAGAGAGAGAGAGAGAGAGAGAGAGAGAGAGAGAGAGAGAGAGAGAGAGAGAGAGAGAGAGAGAGAGAGAGAGAGAGAGAGAGAGAGAGAGAGAGAGAGAGAGAGAGAGAGAGAGAGAGAGAGAGAGAGAGAGAGAGAGAGAGAGAGAGAGAGAGAGAGAGAGAGAGAGAGAGAGAGAGAGAGAGAGAGAGAGAGAGAGAGAGAGAGAGAGAGAGAGAGAGAGAGAGAGAGAGAGAGAGAGAGAGAGAGAGAGAGAGAGAGAGAGAGAGAGAGAGAGAGAGAGAGAGAGAGAGAGAGAGAGAGAGAGAGAGAGAGAGAGAGAGAGAGAGAGAGAGAGAGAGAGAGAGAGAGAGAGAGAGAGAGAGAGAGAGAGAGAGAGAGAGAGAGAGAGAGAGAGAGAGAGAGAGAGAGAGAGAGAGAGAGAGAGAGAGAGAGAGAGAGAGAGAGAGAGAGAGAGAGAGAGAGAGAGAGAGAGAGAGAGAGAGAGAGAGAGAGAGAGAGAGAGAGAGAGAGAGAGAGAGAGAGAGAGAGAGAGAGAGAGAGAGAGAGAGAGAGAGAGAGAGAGAGAGAGAGAGAGAGAGAGAGAGAGAGAGAGAGAGAGAGAGAGAGAGAGAGAGAGAGAGAGAGAGAGAGAGAGAGAGAGAGAGAGAGAGAGAGAGAGAGAGAGAGAGAGAGAGAGAGAGAGAGAGAGAGAGAGAGAGAGAGAGAGAGAGAGAGAGAGAGAGAGAGAGAGAGAGAGAGAGAGAGAGAGAGAGAGAGAGAGAGAGAGAGAGAGAGAGAGAGAGAGAGAGAGAGAGAGAGAGAGAGAGAGAGAGAGAGAGAGAGAGAGAGAGAGAGAGAGAGAGAGAGAGAGAGAGAGAGAGAGAGAGAGAGAGAGAGAGAGAGAGAGAGAGAGAGAGAGAGAGAGAGAGAGAGAGAGAGAGAGAGAGAGAGAGAGAGAGAGAGAGAGAGAGAGAGAGAGAGAGAGAGAGAGAGAGAGAGAGAGAGAGAGAGAGAGAGAGAGAGAGAGAGAGAGAGAGAGAGAGAGAGAGAGAGAGAGAGAGAGAGAGAGAGAGAGAGAGAGAGAGAGAGAGAGAGAGAGAGAGAGAGAGAGAGAGAGAGAGAGAGAGAGAGAGAGAGAGAGAGAGAGAGAGAGAGAGAGAGAGAGAGAGAGAGAGAGAGAGAGAGAGAGAGAGAGAGAGAGAGAGAGAGAGAGAGAGAGAGAGAGAGAGAGAGAGAGAGAGAGAGAGAGAGAGAGAGAGAGAGAGAGAGAGAGAGAGAGAGAGAGAGAGAGAGAGAGAGAGAGAGAGAGAGAGAGAGAGAGAGAGAGAGAGAGAGAGAGAGAGAGAGAGAGAGAGAGAGAGAGAGAGAGAGAGAGAGAGAGAGAGAGAGAGAGAGAGAGAGAGAGAGAGAGAGAGAGAGAGAGAGAGAGAGAGAGAGAGAGAGAGAGAGAGAGAGAGAGAGAGAGAGAGAGAGAGAGAGAGAGAGAGAGAGAGAGAGAGAGAGAGAGAGAGAGAGAGAGAGAGAGAGAGAGAGAGAGAGAGAGAGAGAGAGAGAGAGAGAGAGAGAGAGAGAGAGAGAGAGAGAGAGAGAGAGAGAGAGAGAGAGAGAGAGAGAGAGAGAGAGAGAGAGAGAGAGAGAGAGAGAGAGAGAGAGAGAGAGAGAGAGAGAGAGAGAGAGAGAGAGAGAGAGAGAGAGAGAGAGAGAGAGAGAGAGAGAGAGAGAGAGAGAGAGAGAGAGAGAGAGAGAGAGAGAGAGAGAGAGAGAGAGAGAGAGAGAGAGAGAGAGAGAGAGAGAGAGAGAGAGAGAGAGAGAGAGAGAGAGAGAGAGAGAGAGAGAGAGAGAGAGAGAGAGAGAGAGAGAGAGAGAGAGAGAGAGAGAGAGAGAGAGAGAGAGAGAGAGAGAGAGAGAGAGAGAGAGAGAGAGAGAGAGAGAGAGAGAGAGAGAGAGAGAGAGAGAGAGAGAGAGAGAGAGAGAGAGAGAGAGAGAGAGAGAGAGAGAGAGAGAGAGAGAGAGAGAGAGAGAGAGAGAGAGAGAGAGAGAGAGAGAGAGAGAGAGAGAGAGAGAGAGAGAGAGAGAGAGAGAGAGAGAGAGAGAGAGAGAGAGAGAGAGAGAGAGAGAGAGAGAGAGAGAGAGAGAGAGAGAGAGAGAGAGAGAGAGAGAGAGAGAGAGAGAGAGAGAGAGAGAGAGAGAGAGAGAGAGAGAGAGAGAGAGAGAGAGAGAGAGAGAGAGAGAGAGAGAGAGAGAGAGAGAGAGAGAGAGAGAGAGAGAGAGAGAGAGAGAGAGAGAGAGAGAGAGAGAGAGAGAGAGAGAGAGAGAGAGAGAGAGAGAGAGAGAGAGAGAGAGAGAGAGAGAGAGAGAGAGAGAGAGAGAGAGAGAGAGAGAGAGAGAGAGAGAGAGAGAGAGAGAGAGAGAGAGAGAGAGAGAGAGAGAGAGAGAGAGAGAGAGAGAGAGAGAGAGAGAGAGAGAGAGAGAGAGAGAGAGAGAGAGAGAGAGAGAGAGAGAGAGAGAGAGAGAGAGAGAGAGAGAGAGAGAGAGAGAGAGAGAGAGAGAGAGAGAGAGAGAGAGAGAGAGAGAGAGAGAGAGAGAGAGAGAGAGAGAGAGAGAGAGAGAGAGAGAGAGAGAGAGAGAGAGAGAGAGAGAGAGAGAGAGAGAGAGAGAGAGAGAGAGAGAGAGAGAGAGAGAGAGAGAGAGAGAGAGAGAGAGAGAGAGAGAGAGAGAGAGAGAGAGAGAGAGAGAGAGAGAGAGAGAGAGAGAGAGAGAGAGAGAGAGAGAGAGAGAGAGAGAGAGAGAGAGAGAGAGAGAGAGAGAGAGAGAGAGAGAGAGAGAGAGAGAGAGAGAGAGAGAGAGAGAGAGAGAGAGAGAGAGAGAGAGAGAGAGAGAGAGAGAGAGAGAGAGAGAGAGAGAGAGAGAGAGAGAGAGAGAGAGAGAGAGAGAGAGAGAGAGAGAGAGAGAGAGAGAGAGAGAGAGAGAGAGAGAGAGAGAGAGAGAGAGAGAGAGAGAGAGAGAGAGAGAGAGAGAGAGAGAGAGAGAGAGAGAGAGAGAGAGAGAGAGAGAGAGAGAGAGAGAGAGAGAGAGAGAGAGAGAGAGAGAGAGAGAGAGAGAGAGAGAGAGAGAGAGAGAGAGAGAGAGAGAGAGAGAGAGAGAGAGAGAGAGAGAGAGAGAGAGAGAGAGAGAGAGAGAGAGAGAGAGAGAGAGAGAGAGAGAGAGAGAGAGAGAGAGAGAGAGAGAGAGAGAGAGAGAGAGAGAGAGAGAGAGAGAGAGAGAGAGAGAGAGAGAGAGAGAGAGAGAGAGAGAGAGAGAGAGAGAGAGAGAGAGAGAGAGAGAGAGAGAGAGAGAGAGAGAGAGAGAGAGAGAGAGAGAGAGAGAGAGAGAGAGAGAGAGAGAGAGAGAGAGAGAGAGAGAGAGAGAGAGAGAGAGAGAGAGAGAGAGAGAGAGAGAGAGAGAGAGAGAGAGAGAGAGAGAGAGAGAGAGAGAGAGAGAGAGAGAGAGAGAGAGAGAGAGAGAGAGAGAGAGAGAGAGAGAGAGAGAGAGAGAGAGAGAGAGAGAGAGAGAGAGAGAGAGAGAGAGAGAGAGAGAGAGAGAGAGAGAGAGAGAGAGAGAGAGAGAGAGAGAGAGAGAGAGAGAGAGAGAGAGAGAGAGAGAGAGAGAGAGAGAGAGAGAGAGAGAGAGAGAGAGAGAGAGAGAGAGAGAGAGAGAGAGAGAGAGAGAGAGAGAGAGAGAGAGAGAGAGAGAGAGAGAGAGAGAGAGAGAGAGAGAGAGAGAGAGAGAGAGAGAGAGAGAGAGAGAGAGAGAGAGAGAGAGAGAGAGAGAGAGAGAGAGAGAGAGAGAGAGAGAGAGAGAGAGAGAGAGAGAGAGAGAGAGAGAGAGAGAGAGAGAGAGAGAGAGAGAGAGAGAGAGAGAGAGAGAGAGAGAGAGAGAGAGAGAGAGAGAGAGAGAGAGAGAGAGAGAGAGAGAGAGAGAGAGAGAGAGAGAGAGAGAGAGAGAGAGAGAGAGAGAGAGAGAGAGAGAGAGAGAGAGAGAGAGAGAGAGAGAGAGAGAGAGAGAGAGAGAGAGAGAGAGAGAGAGAGAGAGAGAGAGAGAGAGAGAGAGAGAGAGAGAGAGAGAGAGAGAGAGAGAGAGAGAGAGAGAGAGAGAGAGAGAGAGAGAGAGAGAGAGAGAGAGAGAGAGAGAGAGAGAGAGAGAGAGAGAGAGAGAGAGAGAGAGAGAGAGAGAGAGAGAGAGAGAGAGAGAGAGAGAGAGAGAGAGAGAGAGAGAGAGAGAGAGAGAGAGAGAGAGAGAGAGAGAGAGAGAGAGAGAGAGAGAGAGAGAGAGAGAGAGAGAGAGAGAGAGAGAGAGAGAGAGAGAGAGAGAGAGAGAGAGAGAGAGAGAGAGAGAGAGAGAGAGAGAGAGAGAGAGAGAGAGAGAGAGAGAGAGAGAGAGAGAGAGAGAGAGAGAGAGAGAGAGAGAGAGAGAGAGAGAGAGAGAGAGAGAGAGAGAGAGAGAGAGAGAGAGAGAGAGAGAGAGAGAGAGAGAGAGAGAGAGAGAGAGAGAGAGAGAGAGAGAGAGAGAGAGAGAGAGAGAGAGAGAGAGAGAGAGAGAGAGAGAGAGAGAGAGAGAGAGAGAGAGAGAGAGAGAGAGAGAGAGAGAGAGAGAGAGAGAGAGAGAGAGAGAGANTGTTCCAGTTGTAAGTCAGACTTATCTTTTAACATGGCTATGTTCCAGTTGTTAGTCAGACCTATCTTTTACTATGGCTGTCATCCAGTTGTAAGTCAGACTTATCTTTTAACATGGCTATGTTCCAGTTGTTAGTCAGACCTATCTTGTACCATGGCTATGTTCCAGTTGTTAGTCAGACCTATCTTTTTACATGGCTATGTTCCAGTTGTTAGTAAGACATATCTTTTACCATGGCCATGTTCTAGTTGTTAGTCAGACCTTTCTTGTACCATGGCTATGTTCCAGTTGTTAGTCAGACCTATCTATAAATATGGCTATGTTCCAATTGTTAGTCAGATCTATCTATTTATATGGCTATGTTCCAGTTGTTAGTCATACCTATCTATTACCATGGCTATGTTCCAGTTGCTAGTCAGACCTATCGATTAACATAGCTATGTTCCAGTTGTTAATCAGACATATCTTTTACCATGGCTATGTTCCATTTGTTAGTCAAACACTTCTTTTAACATGGCTATGTTCTAGTTGTAAGTCAGACCTATTTTATCATGGCTATGTTTCAGTTGTAAGTCAGACCTATTTTATCATGGCTATTTTCCAGTTGTTAGTCAGATCTATCTTGTACCATGGCTATGTACCAGTTGTTAGTAAACTCCTATCTTGTAACATGGCTATGTTCCAGTTGTAAATTATATTTTACCATGGCTATGTTCTAGCTGTTAGTCAGACCTATCTTTTAACATGGCTATGTTCTAGTTATTAGTCAGACCTATCTGGTACCATGGCTATGTTCCAGTTGTTAGTCAAACCTTTCTTTGACCAAGGCTATGTTCTAGTTGTTAATTATATTTTACCATGGCTATGTTCCAGTTATTAGTCAGATCTATCTTTTACCATGGCCATGTTCCAGTTGTTAGTCAGACATATCTTGTAACATGGCTATTTTCCAGTTGGTAGTCAGACCTATCTTGTACCATGGCTATGTTCCAATTGTTAGCCAGACCTATATTTACAATGGCTTTATTCCAGTTATTAGTCAGACCTATCTTTTACCATGGCTATGTTCCATTTGCAAGTCACACCTATCTTTTACCATGGCTATGCTCCAGTTGTTGGTCAGTCCTATATATTAACATGGCTATGTTCCAGTTGTTAGTCAAAACTATCTTGTACCACGGCTATGTTCCAGTTGTTAGTCAGACCTATCTTGTACCAAGGCTATGTTCCAGTTGTTAGTCAGACCTATTTTTTACCATGGCTATGTTCCAGTTTTTAGTCACACCTATCTTGTACCATGGCTATGTTTCAGTTGTTAGTCAGACATATCTTTTACCATGGGTATGTTCCAATTTTTAGTCAGACCTATTTTTTAACATGGATTTGTTCCAATTGTTAGTAAGTTAGACCTGTCTTTTAACATGGCTTTGTTCCAGTTCTTAGTCAGACCTATCTTGTATCATGGCTATGTTCCAGTTGGTAGTCAGACCTATCCTTCACCATGGCTATGTTCCATTTGTTAGTCGGACCTATTTTATCATGGTTACGTTCCAGTTGTTAGTCAGAACTATCTTGTAACATGGCTTTATTCCAGTTGTTAGTCAGACCTATCTTTTAAAATATAAATGTTCCAGTTGTTAGTCAGACCTTTCTTTTAACATGGCTATGTTCCAGTTGTTAGTCAGACCTATGTTGTACCATGGCTATGTTCCAGTTGTTAGTCAGACCTATATTTTACCATGGCTTTGTTCCAGTTGTTAGTCAGACCTATGTTTTAACATGGCTATGCTCCTTTGATTAGTCAAACCTATCGTTTACCATGGCTATGCCCCAGTTGTTAGTCAGACCTATCTAGTTTTTAACATGGCTATGTTCCAGTTGTTAGTCAGACCTATCTTTTAACATGACTATGTTCTAGTTGTGAGTAAGACCTATCTCTTAACATGGGTATGTTTCAGTTGTATGTCAGACCTATCTATTAATATGGCTATGTTCCAGTTGCTAGTCAGACCTATCTTTTAACATGGCTAAGTTCAAGTTGTTAGTCAGACCTCTCTTGTACCATTGCTATGTTCCAGTTGGTAGTCAGACCTATCTTTTAAGATGGCTATGTTCCAGTGATAAATCAAACCTATCGTTTACCATGTCTATGTTCTAGTTTTTAGTCAGACCTATCTAGCTTTTAACATGGCTAGTTTCCAGTTGTTAGTCAGACCTATCTTGTACTATGACTAGGTTCCAGTTGTTAATCAGACCTATCTTGTACCATGGCTATGTTCCAGTTGGTAGTCAGACCTATCTTGTACCATGGCTATGTTCCAGTTGTTAGCCAGACCTATATTTACAATGGCTATGTTCCAGTTGTTAGTAAGACCTATCTTGTACCATGGCTATGTTCCAGTTGTTAGTCAGACCTATCTTATAACATGGCCATGTTCCAGTTGTTAGTCAGACCTATCTTTTAACGTGGCTATGTTCCAGTTGTTAGTCAGACCTATCTTTAAACATGGCCATGTTCCAGTCGTTTTCAGACCTATCTTTAACCATGGCTATTTTCCAGTTGTTAGTCAGACCTATCTTTTAACTTGGCTATGTGCCAGTGGTTATTTAGACCTATCTTGTACCATGGCTATTATCCAGTTGTTAGTCAAACCTATCTTTTACCATGGCTATGTTCCAGTTGTTAGTCAGACCTATCTATTTACATGGCTATGTTCCTGTTGTTAGTCAGATCTATTTTGTACCACGGCTATGTTCCAGTTATTAGTCAGACCTATCTTTGACCAAAGCTATATTCCAGTTGTTAGTCAGACATATCTTTTAACATGGCTATGTTCTAGTTGTTGGTCAGACTTATCTTTTAACATGGCTATGTTCCAGTTGTAAGTCGGATCTATCTTGTAACATGGCTATGTTCCAGTTGTTAGTCAGACCTATCTTGTACCATTGCTATATTCCAGTTGGTAGTCAGGAATGTCTTTTACCATGGCTTTGTTCCAGTTGTTAGTTAGACCTATCTTGTACCATTGCTATGTTCCAGTTGTAAGTCAGACCTATCTTTTAACATGGCTATGTTCCAGTTGTTAGTCAGACCTATCTTGTACCATGGCTATGTTCCAGTTGTTAGTCAGACATATCTTGAACCATGGCTATTTTCCAGTTGTAAGTCAGACATATCTTGTACCATGGCTATGTTCCATTTGTAAGTCAGACATATCTTTTAACATGGCTATGTTCCAGTTGGTAGTCAGGCCTATCTTTTACCATGGCTATGTTCCATTTGTTAGTCAGACCTATCTTCTAACATGGCTATGTTCCAATTGTTAGTCAGACCTATCTTTTACCATGGCTATGTTCCAGTTGTTAGTCAGACATATCTTGTACCCTGGCTATGTTCCAGTTGTTAGTCAGACATATCTTGTACCATGGCTATGTTCCAGATGTAAGTCAGACATATCTTTTAACATGGCTATATTCCAGTTGGTAGTCAGGTCTATCTTTTAGCATGGCTATGTTCCAGTTGTTAGTCAGACCTCTCTGTTAACATGGCTATGTTCCAATTGTTAGTCAGAACTATCTTTTAACATGGCCATGTTCCAGTTGTAAGTCAGATCTATCTTTTACCATGGCTATGTTCCAGTTGTTAGTCAGACCTATCTTTTACCATGGCTATGTTCCAGTTTTTAGTCAGACCTATCTTTTACCATTGCTATGTTCCAGTTGTTAGTCAGACATATCTCGTACCATGGCTATGTTCCAGATGTAAGTCAGACATATCTTTTAACATGGCTATGTTCCTGTTGTTAATCATACATATCTTTTACCATGGCTATGTTCCATTTGTTAGTCAAACACTTCTTTTAACATGGCTATGTTCCAATTGTTAGTCAGAACTATCTTTTAACATGGCCATGTTCCAGTTGTTAGTCAGATCTATCTTTTACCATAGCTATGTTCCAGTTGTTAGTCAGACATATCTTTGACCATGGCTATGTTCCAGTTTTTAGTCAGACCTATCTTTTACCATGGCTATGTTCCAGTTGTTAGTCAGACCTATTTTATCATGGGTACGTTCCAGTTGTTAGTCAGAACTATCTTGTAACATGGCTTTATTCCAGTTGTTAGTCAGACCTATCTTGTACCATGGGTATGTTCCAGTTGTTGGTTAGACCTATCTTGTACCATGGCTATGTTCCAGTTGTTAGTCAGACCTATCTTGTACCATGGCTATGTTCCAGTTGGTAGTCAGGCCTTTCTTTTACCATGGCTATGTTCCAGTTGTTAGTCAGTCCTATCTTGTACCATGGCTATGTTCCAGTTCTTGGTCAGACCTATCTTTTAACATGGCTTTGTTCCAGTTGTAAGTCAGACCTATCTATTAACATCTCTATTTTCCAGTTGTTAGTCAGACTTATTTTTTAACATGGCTATGTTCAAGTTGTTAGTCAGACCTATCTTGAAACATGGCTATGTTCCAGTTGTTAGTCAGACCTATATTTAAACATGGCTATGTTCCAGTTGGTAGTCAGACCTATCTTTTAACATGGCTGTGTTCCAGTTATTAGTCAGACCTATCTTTTACCATGGCTATGTTCATGTTGTTTGTCAGACCTATCTTTTAACATGGCTAAATTCTAGTTGTTAGTCAGACCTTTCTTTTAACATGGCTATGTTCAAGTTGTCAATCAGACCTATTTTTTAACATGGCTGTGTTCCAGTTATTAGTCAGACCTATCTTTTATCATGGCTATGTTCCAGTTGTTAGTCAGACCTATCTTTTAACATGGCTTTTTTCCAGTTGTTAGTCAGACCTATCTTTTAACATGGCTACAGTAGAGTTAGCGATTGTGTTCCGCAAGGTTGCGATTAATAGCGATTGCGTTTTTAACCGTTTTTAAGCGTGTGTTTGCGATTGTTTGCGCTTATTTCATTGCGCATGCGTAGCGATGAAAACCGATGAAAAGGCGGGGCTTATGTGCACTTTATTTAAAGTCCTATTTTAAGTCATATTTATAGATTTACAGCACGCCGTATCCTCAATCCCAGAAATCGATAACTCCAGGATTACCGCCCATGAATACTCGCGCGCGTTACTGAAGAACAATACAGGGACCTATATGTTTGAATAGGTCCCTGAACAATAAAAGGATGCGAAGCAATTTTATCTAATATATTTGAAGATTTAAATAGTTTCTGTTATCGAAATGATCATCACATAGTTCGTATTTTTTTAAATAAATATTGTTATCAGTTATTTGGTGATTAAAAGAAACAAGGTTCGTGTGCATTTTTTTAAAGAGTCATAAAACTCAGCATGAACTGATTTCCTAGATTGTCATTTTAAATGTTATCAGAAAGGGACGCATTGTATCTTATCTTAATAACGGTATCAACACATGTGCAGACATGTGGTGTCACAGACATACCAATTAAAACGTTTAAACCACCCTTGGGACATCGCCTCCCACTGAGGGAAAGTTTTCGTGATTCTATCGCAGATGTTTTTTTCAAATGTTTTTTTCAAAACCATAAGATCTACTTTGCTTAAATTGACAATCAGTAATTAACGAAGAAAAACATCAATTATTTTGTTCGTGTTTTATTTTTTTATCGTAAATTAAGACTTTATTTCGAAAGTTTATTTGAGTACAATAGTTTTCATATTGAACATTTTATCGTAAATTTAGATATTATTAAGAAAAATTGATAAATTATGAAATCAGTTTAGTTAACATTATTTAAATAATAACATAAAAATAAAGTTATGGGCAAAAGCTGATATGTACTTTTCAATAAAAAGTATGCCATGTCCTGACATCTTACGCAGTTTTGCTAATGACTATCTCCGGTACTTGTTTATTTAAAATTCATATCCGGCAAGAGATTTTTGTGTTAGCCTGAGAGCGATTTTTTTTAGATATTAATTAAAATAACAACTTCAGTTTTAGACTAAACCAGATAATACTTCTTAATAAAAAAAGTTGCGTCTACATGAAATCTTACAGAGTTTTGCTTTTAAATATTTCCGGACCAATTTTAGTTTAAAGCACAAATTGTATTTGGGCTTTATATTTTACATATCCTTTAAAAAAGATACTTAAAAAAGAAATATTAATAACGAAATAATAAATGTTAAGACAAACAAAGATATGTACTATTCAATAAAAAAATTCGGCCTCGGTCTTGCATGTGAAAAAAGAAAACCAGCGTTTTTTTTGTTTGTGTTTTTTTTTTATCAAATTCGCGGTAGACAGATTGTTTGTAAGAGTATAAGTCTGTGTTGTTGTTTTTAATTAATAGTTTAAGTTACCCTTACGTTTAAGGTTGGGTACTGTATTTTACTATTCCGGAAATTAAGCCATTGCAAAAATTTCGGCGACAAGATGCCGCATCGGACTCCAAAACTTATTGAAACAACAATTAGAAGGTTAAAGAGTGCTGGGTGCAACTCGGTTGTAATTGCTAAACACTTAATACTTCATCATTCTTATGTTATAACTCACCGTGGTGTAAGAAATATTCTATCCAAGTATTAGTAATGGGAATAACGTCGAACGTCGTCCGCGAAATCAGATGAAAAAAGTGAAAAGAGAGCATGTCAATTAGTGGATTTTTTTATAAATATTAATTAAGATATACATACTGTTTTGATATTTAGCATATTTTGACAAAAGATGAAGTGTCTCATATAAATCAATCGCATATCTCTTCCCAGTGAATACAATTGTACATATTTGATACATATTTGATAAACTATATCAATTAATAAGTTTAATAAGATAAACTTTAATAAGATCGGCGTGGCGTAGTGGATATGGTGTCCTTCTAGCGATCGGGAGGTCGTGGGTTCGACCCCACTGGGAGCGTTCCTTTGATCTCCCCGAAAGACACCAAGTACTGGTTCTAGTCCCAGGAAACGGACTCTAGAGCGTTTATATAAGCCTATGGCTTTCGATGCAATCGAGCAAAAAAAAATAGGTTTAAACTAAACTAAACTAAGATAAAATTTTAAAAGCCAAGGAAACAATATGACCCGCGTCATGCGAAAATGGGTCTTATGCCATATGCGGCCATATTAGATCCAGACAAGCCTGCGCATCCGCGCAGTGTGGTTAGGAGCTACCCTGTCCGCCAACGGGACCACGCAATCTTGCGTATATTAACAGCGGCAGCATAGTTCCTGACCACGTCTACCAGTGCACATTAAGGTCTTATTGGCCATCGTGTGCTGGCCTATTTGGATCTAAATTATCTCTTTAGCGAATCCCCGGGCAGCCGGGGTAAATTTGATCTAATTTGGCTCAAAATTAAATATTTTTCCTGAAAGGTCACAGGGGCAGGTCAATACCATTGAACTCGTGAAGAGGCGAAAACGACCTGTAACTAAACTCCTAAAAAAAAAGTTCCTGACCAGACTGCGCGATTGGAAAGGCTGGTCTGGAGCTACCCTTACCGCACAGGACATACAGCACATTTTCGCATGACGCTAATGCAATATACAAAATCTGCATATGAGCAGATAACATAGCAGATAACAAGCACCATATTATGTATATGAACAACAGAAACGAAATATGAGTTAAATATAAACGTCAATTATTATTTAACTTTTTGATTCTTAAATCTTCTTTAACGAAATATTCATTATTTTACGTTTACAACATCTTGGCTTTATTTAATTAGTGAATATTAAAAAATGAATCATTAGTCTGTTCAGTTGCAAATAAATAATTGTATCGTTTGCTGTGTTACAAATAATACACGATAAACAAACAAAAAATATTTGCCAAAATAAATTAGAGTTATTATTGCCTTGCTAATTTCACGGTGCGGTGTGATTTCTTTGCGTTTTTAATCATTAATTTAACAGAGGATATTTGTTGGATTTGGTGGAATATCGATTTTAATTCACGAGTTATCATAGAACTTTTTTTATATGATCCCGAGTGGATTAAAATCGATATTTCACGGAATCCAACACATTTTATTTTATGCTTACAAATTATTATTTTTGTATGTTTGCCAATAAAATATAAAAATTTATTTCACAACATTTGTATTATTTTTTTTGCGCCAAAAGTATTTATTTATTAAGTTTTCATTTATTAAGAATACTGCGACAGTTAATGGCAATTACTTTACTTAAAAGGCGCGATACTTATTTAGATCTTTTATGTTCAATGACAAGTTAATGAAATAAAACATTGTTCTACCTTCCCACCACATACGAAGATATGTTTTCACACATACTTCAAAGATGCCGTACTAGCGGATTTTCAGTTGCATTCTCGTGCCTAGGATAGATAAGTTATCTCTCAAGACTGTAGCGTCACTCGTCTTTGGTTGAACGTTTTATCAAAACGGACACACACTTCATTCCAATTTTCAAGCATTGATTTTCGTAATATTAAGAGTGTTTTTTTTTTGTAATAAGTACACCGAAAAATGCTATAAAGAAATACATTTTGGTTTTCCATATTTTGTATCATTTTTGGCTATTTGAAATGTAAAAACGAACTAATATGTGTTGATTTTTGTATTTTATGCTGTCGAGTTCAAAACGAAAAAAGACACGGACCAATACTGGCCTAATCCACTCAGATTGCTCTGAATGCATGTATACACAAGTTCATGCCATATCAGCCTGACTCGCCACCATGCCCGGACCGCTTTGGTTTGCTTTGAGTGTATTAAAAAGATTTTATTTCATTCAATTTTAAAAACGTCCATCTCCACTAAAGGTTTTAGCCCGTTTGTCGCTTATTTCTTTTGTGACAAAGTCAGAGGCCATATTGGATAATGTTTGTCTGACAAATTGCGCGAAAAGTCATGTTCAGGGTTGCATTGTTGGTAATTTAATTGTGGTTAGTTAACAAATTTCAATGGTAAGGTTACAACGAAGTAACAATCGTTTATACAAATACAAATATACGGCGGTAACATAACCATTTAAATAAATGCGGTAATCAAGTTACTACAGTTAATATTAACTACTGTTTATACAATTGACCTCTGAGGATAAAAAACTTGTCAAAACACAAATGTTTGAATGTTAAGCAATACACATTAATGTTACCTATAAATTTACGTTCATTTTTTACTTATTTTCAGACAATAGTTAGTACGTATTGCATAACTCTAAATTTAGAGTAAATTGACGATTGGTTCCATCTCCTTATACCCACCCGTTTGACAATTATCATCTCGTTCATTGATGTCAGCTGTTTCACAGCAATTTCTTATAATGAAAACCAAAACTGCGACTTTGCATAAAAATAGAATATTCGGTTATGATTCGGTTTTGGATTCGAATATACGGCCGATTTTCGAATATTCGGATATTCGGTCCCATCCCTAATTTTTAAAGATATTTTTTTTTATTTATGAGGGTTTCCACCGTTAATTAAAATAAGTATGATAGTAATGTTATGCTAACAATTAAGTATGCGCATGTTGCATGACTTGTTCATCTTTTTTGTTGATCATCTTGCCTGCAGCAAAGACATTATTCGAGTATGAGCTTTGATTACATACATTCATGTAGCGGTAAAATACAATGGAGTTTCCTTTGCTCTGGCGAAACAAGCAAAGTGCGATAAGTTTATCGCACATCAAATAAGCTTAAACATGATACGTTAATGTGTTTAAGTCCATTCATTAGCAATCAATACCTTATACTTTCACAACAAAAACAAATGTAAAAACGTCGCTTTGAAAATTCAATTCTTCTTAACTCATCACGGGCAAACGGGAATAAATGCAAATAAAATGCAAACTATTTGTCAAATCATGTTACAAACAACGAATGACCACAATCTCTGTTTCCCTACACATACAAACTCTTGTCGATCTGTTGCATGGCTTTTAAAAAGTCCGGTGTAATTCTGGTTCAACTTCTAAGCATCACAGCACGAATTTTTTTTTTTTTGCCTACCATCAAAACTAAGGAATTTTTTTTGCTTAATATTTCTTGCATGGCAAAGATATTATCTTTTCTTTGTTTCCCTTTAAGCTATTATTGAATTCAATGAACAAGAAGAAAGCATGAAGATCAGCAGATACCTTCATATTACATGGTTGGATGAATTTCTCACGTGGAATCCAGAGGACTACGGAGGACTTGAACTTCTTTTATTGGTAACATGTTTTAATCATCATATACACATAATTGCACTAATGAAATTGAAATTCGACTGTGCCGTTCATTTGTTCTATATAATTGATATACGTTAGAGTTAATTTACAGGTGAAGGTGAAACGTATCAGCATTCTTACCACCTGCTTATGGACTATTGCTTCTTGAGAATGTGATGTGCAGTATGTCAAACGTGGATAGGTCCGACCAATAGTGACCATTTCAATTTAGCTCACTACGAAATGAGTTTACAATGCATACTAATCAAGTTTTAATAGCATATAAGATATGTGACCGCAGAGCCACGTAGTGTTGGCTGGCATAAGGGAGAAAAAATGAGGCCGAAATATCATTGAAATAAATGACACATACCAGTCACAAAAGTGTGTATAATTGTATTCTCATATTCAATGAACTTGACTTTTGTTTGAAGCGAAACACGAGTGTCATTGGTAATTTTTATATAATTAACTACGTTCAGACAAAATAAGCAAAGGTTATGAAACTTCCACTTGCACATGTTTGAAATATCACACAGAGTTTATAAAGTAGCAAGTTACATTTCGTCACCTCCCCGCGAAAATGGCCAATCTCAGTTTTGGCGCGAAAACGTGTTTTTACATTTTTGCAAAGGTGAAAACGGCCCGCTTGTCCCGCGAAGGATTCCAAGGTCCTATCCAATCGGCTTACAAAGTTATACCCATGTAAATGTGTGCGAAAATTTCAAAAGTAAATGCGAAAATTTCAAAAGTAAATGCGGCGGATGAAAAATATGAGAAAATTGTCTAACTCAAGCGCTTTAAGATTGAGTCAAAGCTTGAGCTAGACAATTTTCTCATATGTTTTTCAAAAAAAGTCACACGTCACTTTAAACATTATGACACATGTAGGGACATCTAAAAAGTCATCATGCAAAGTTTTAGCTTCATTCTGTAATTTTTAGAGAAAATATGAAGTTTGTTCCTTCTCCTGAAAACTTGTAAATATTGAGGTTGGCCATTTTTGCGGGGAGGTGACGATTTGAATGGTTGTTTACCAGTCAAACATGTTTAAACTGTTTTAGGTCTACAAAAAGGGAAGTTGATTTATGCCACTGAAACAGACGCATGCACGTTATAATGCCATTTTTATTATATTTTTTATACAAAAATGGAAATAATATTGTATTTTACTACTTCAAAATTAATAATAACACACACATGGATGTTGATCTGTTCTTATATCACATGTTTTTTCGGCTACGATTGAGTTGTTCTTACTCATATGATTAACCCGAACACATTCCATGAATTTCTAGCCACAAAATGATATTTGGCGACCGGATGTTGCTCTTCATAACTCCTTCCGTTCATTTACTGGTCTGGGATCCAGTGATTTGTTGCTGACCGTGTATTCTACTGGTATGGTTCACTGGCTTCCTTATCAGGTACGAGATAATATGTAGCGGATGATATAACGTCATTTATATAACATGTACATACAAAGTCTTTATACTGGAATGTATATTACTGCATGCCTATGCCTATGTATATACATAGTGACTAGGGAACATAACTAAATATATAGATTAATAATTCAACATACCAAATTATCAAACATCATTGGAAAAATAAATGTGTAGACATAAACATAAACATGTATGTGGGTAAACAACTTAGTTGCACCAAGAAACCTCAGCCCAGACTGTATGTGGGTAACAACTTAGTTGCACCAAGAAACCTCAGTCCAGACTGTATGTGGGTAAACAACTTAGTTGCACCAATAAACCTCAGTCTAGACTAATGGCGATAACTTTATAGAACGAGGGATTAACCCATTTGTATGTACAGATTCTGGAGGCCACGTGTGACGTAGACATCACATATTTCCCGTTCGACACACAGGAATGTCCAATCAAGTTTTCTGCCTGGAGCTATGAGAAAGACGAAGTAGACATGGTTGAAGGAAAGAAAGGCATCTATTTAGACAAGTTTGAAGAAAATTCAAGATGGTCATTGGTACATTTTGCTTTTTGATAGATTAAACAAATGATAGCATCAAAACCAAACCATACATCACAGCCTTTATTCTACACATGACAACTTAACGCTCATTTTAATGTATATATTTGAGTTTTATAATTTCAAAATCATTCAATAGGTATTCTTATGCTTTCGCTTCTTATTACCGATAGAACAAATTTAATTATGTAATATTGCATTAATAAATTAAACAATATATATCCGTTAATTATGGTTATCGTCGAACGCACCATTTTTCATGTTTGAAAATTATTGAAAATCTTAATCTCGCCAATATCAACATGACACTGGCTTTAAAATATATTAAAATACATATATAATGAATACGTAAGATTCCGTACTAGAATTGAGTTTAGGCGATTATGAACACATTTCACAATACATATCCTGTAATGGTGTCATTCTACTTGTAAAACATGTGCTCATACAAAACCGAATACGATAAAAACATAGACACATTTCACCAAATGGGGATAATGTTGCTGAGCTATGTACCGCATAATTTCAGGTTTCCACCACAGCTGATCAGGATGGCAAGGACGGCACTGTTGTTTTCAAGATGAAGCTGAAGCGGAAGTCAATATTTTATGTTTTCCACATACTCATCCCCATGGTTCTACTTTCGTTTTTAAACGTCCTCACATTTGCACTTCCGGTACCGTCGGGTGAGCGCGCTTCCTATGCTGTTACAGTGTTCCTTTCTTTGGCCGTGTTTCTCACAATAGTAGCGTCTGAGATTCCGAAGAACTCTAATACCGTCTCAATCATCTCCATGTACATGTCGTCAATGATAGTACTAAGCACTGCGGCCGTAATTACGTCACTGATAGAATCGCGACTGGCGGTCCGAGATAAATACACGGACTCAATCGGCTCAGGCTATATGATGCTCTACCGTTTAGCTCGGATCTGTCAGTGTAAACGTGACGGAAAGAGCCATTCCACACTTGAAATTGAATGGGAAGACGTTGTTGCCGCATTGGACTATTTCTTGTTTTGGTTGTTCTTTGTGCTTACCTTCGTAGCAACTGTGGTTTTGTTCGTAATAGCGAACACACAGTAAAGTGTTCCAAAAATGAACAACAATTATAATGGCAAAAACTAATGAATGGAAAGTGACACATTGTTTTAGTCAAGATTAACATATAAACCGCAGAAAAAAAATCATATTATTTAGTACTGTAAGCGGTTAAAACCAGGACAAACTTGTGGTTAATAATATTGTATTTCTCTTTTTAAATACACTCACGTTTACCTTTAGAGGTTTTGAATACCAAACTACATTTTGATTTGTAAGCGTTGCTCGCAAAAGCGCATATACCATTTTGGTTTTTTATCCCAATAATTCCGAAATCAAACAATTAACACGAAGTGTTTTCCATTATTGTGGCTTCAGTTGTCAATATATTTATGTCTTTTTCTCCACAGCTTATACGCTTGTTGCAATCTGTTTATATAAAATACTATTGTATACGCACGTTTAACAGTACATGGCCTGGTGGTAAGAGTGTTAACATGCGGAGTGGGAGGCAAATTGTATGGGCCAAATGTATAAATCTGTGTACATGTCATTCTTTTGGAAATACGATATATTAACAGTTAAAGTTGCTACAAAATCTTCTAATCGTATGTCTTGTAAGTGAATTAATAAATATTAGATGTTCACTTGCAATATAAGTTGCAATTATTTATCATGTTAACCAGTTCATAACACTATCGTCCAACTACTATCTTCTAAATACTTATAAATTGTATAATACATATATAACTTAAGCTATGAGCTTGTATACGTTTTACTGCTGTATAAATGATGTTTTTGTTATTGTTGTTGTTGTTGTATTGTGTTGTATTGTATATGCAATTGGGACTTTGCTTTAAAAAGAAGATTAGGGAAAACACACGTTTATTCTGATAATTTTCTTGTATTGTATATGAAATTGGGAATTTGCTTTAAATAAAAGACAATGGAACAAGAATTCGTCTTCTGTGATGTTTCTGCAGTTTCACTACTACTTTACATTTACCTATTTGTTGCGAGAAACTAACGCACCGAGTGTCTGCTAATAAACTGATGATTGCAAATATAAACATTTTGCATAAACACCTGGTTATATATGACGTTCAATGATTTGACTCGGAGATGGTTTAATCATTCAACATGAGGTAATTTACCTTATTTGAGACCCATTCAATGCCTAGGTACAACAACTTTGTACAACAACTTTTACCGATATGTACATTTGCTGACATACATATTTACGAACAGAAAAAACGATTTCAGGTCACTTAAGTTTGAATAACAATATATAACATTTCAATCAGCGGAAAAAACAGTTTTCACGGAGTCCCAAATAACTATTGTGAGACATATAAGCTTATTCGACGAAACGGTGAATTTAAAAAAAACTATACAATAAATATATACTGTAAAACATATTCAATTCAATATTTTAGACATTTTTTTTTTAAAAACGAGTCTCTGTCAAAATCAGATTTTCAAATAATTTATAAAGCAGTTTGCTTATACATACAAATATAGCTAATGGCTCTCAGGCCCTCTCAACGATAGACTTAGCCCGGTCTTAGACTTTGAACGATCACACTAATCCCTCGGTACAAACAACGCCGTCCCAATAAATCCACCTTTGGTAGTTTCATTTGAACATTTGGGGTTGATTAAGGATTTTAATGGATCAGCTTTGTTTTTACCCGCAGATTAGTGTATTTTCGCAAACTGATAAGTTTTCTGGATTTGAAAATTGATAATTGAGATGTGCTTAGGTTATTTAATTGTTAATATCGACAAATAAAGTGTATACCTCAAACATAACACCTACGTAAATCCAAAACAAATGCTACTCGTTACTCGAATGCTATATGTGTGCCGTAATTAGATAAATAACACATAAATACTATTCTGTCCCTTTTTCCAATCTTGGCAAAAATTGATATGACAGTCAGTTTTTTTTTTCATAAATTAAAAATTAGAAAATTACCGTGTTCCTTTAAATATAGGAAACAGTGAACTGCTAAAAAGGTCTTAATTGTTTAAAGATCGTCGTTCATACAACATTTTGAATACATTTTGGGGGTCCTTCTAAGGCTCGTACGAAATACAGGCAGCTTGGTATAGTTTAACTAATTGTGTTTGTTATGAATTTGGGAAACAGTTCTCTTAAACGTAAAAAGAGCCTGCTATAGTTGCTTTTTATTTCCAGTGGCTTAATGTTTGCTTACATGCCTGGTAAGTTCTTTGGTTTTTATTTTAATTGGTTCAGTGGAACTATTTGTGTAAGTAAAAACATCATAAAAACCAAGAAGATATTTCACATTTGCATGCTTTCATCGTGAAACATAACGCAAACAAAGACGGGATTGGTACGTTAAACGATTACAATTGTCAAAATTAGTTTGTTTTTGCGAATGTTATCTAAGGTTTATTGTGCTATTAACTTATCTTTCATATTCACGTATCAAAATCGACATATGCATTTATAAACGATTGAAACAACAACAAAACATTTTCGTCTTTTAGTAATATGTAATGGTAACATCTTGTATTAACATGGGAACAAAAACTCTTTTTTTCTGATTAGTTGGCACAAATACTCATACGGTAAGATATCCGTTTATGATGCAAACTGTATTACTCTTGCTTAAAATTTTGTACGAGCAAAAGTGTATGACATGATTTTATTGCGTTAACTGTTTTCCAAATGATTTATATATCTTCAAATGACATTACCAAATACTGTTAAAAATTGTCATGACTAATGACAAATGAACAAATCAACTAAAATGCAAATGTGTAAATGTGCGCAAATATTCAAATTTCCTTTAAACATAGTTTCGCCTGATGTTTATTTAAAAATAATATATAGTTGAAGCATGATTTAACATATTTAATTCAACAACTGATTAATTACATCATTTTGCCATGACATTACCAAATAACGGTTAACATGGATATGATTTATGACACCTGATCCAATCAGTTAATGTGCAAATGTGTTTATTTGCAAAAAATATTCATAATTGCTTTAAACTTAGTTTGCACTGATGTTTAGAGAACAATCTGTTTTTTATGTAGTTATAAGCATGATTTAACATACGTAAATGAACATTTATTCACAAATTACGTTATGACCTCCCATTTAAACTTTTTAAATAACAAATTACCCATATATTCATTTCGTCGCCATGAAAGCCCCTATAAATCAACGGAAATTTCGTAATGTATTTCTTAAAATAATGTTAACATATAACTAATCAGTGTTCCTTATAGTAATAGCCAAAATTTCAACGCTAGATGTGGTCTGGTAACATTGATTTAACAAATTATGAAATGCTCTTTTTATTTTTTTGTCTTAAAGTAAGAATAGAAACTTGGCTATTTGTAACCAGGTGATGTATGTTACACTGAATTGCTATCCGATCGCGAAGTGCTATTATAAGGTTATTTATTGAAGGTTAAATTTGAGTTTAAATTTCACGAATTTAGTAGGTGTCTCTGTTGGTAAGTTGCATGATTCAGTGCACAGAGTGAATGCGTCCCATGAATTGCAATTCTTTTCAAATGTATTTGCATGACTTGTTACATTTTCAGTATATTACAAAGTGTAGAGCAGAAACACTTTCATGTATAGTTATGATTACATTATAGGTTTTAAAATACGCTGGGTACTCCGATGTCTTTGAGATATATCTCCCTACTTTAAACACTGATAATATGATCTTAAGTTACCGAGACAAATAAGTTTATCGTTAACCAGACAAGCGTGAAGATGTTGCGTTTAAATAATTGCATAGCCAATTATTACAATGAACACAGCATTGTATTAATTTCACACTGCAATATAAGCATCAGAGAGAACTTATTTTTTACTGTTAATTTTGTTGGAAAATTTCTGTCATCCAAATATCAACCTTTCCGTGTCGTGTAATTTCTGACAAATTTGCGCAATTATATTTATTTATGATCTGGCAAGAAGATAAATTTCGTGTAATAACAAGAAAAAATCCAGTTCTGCTCCCCTTCTGCAAATTACATATTCACTTACGGGAAATTAACATAACGCTTTGTTTCAAGATAACCAGTTAAATTGACAATTTATGAGTGCATATAGCATTAAGGAGGGATCATATGAGAGGCGTACTGCACATGCCCAGTCGGTCTCCATAGCTTTTCGATTTTGACATTATTATCACAACACAACACAAAATAAAATTGTCATTGACTATCCTTAACGATAATATTGTCGGATGGGAGAGAAGCGTGTAATTCCTCCGTAATTCTATATTGACTAATGGTATAACAATCAAACATCGACTTAACATCGACATTAACATCGACAAACATCGAGTAAGTCCCGTTTACTTGTTTTAATAACATTACGCTACTCTTGCGGTCGAACTCGCCATCACACTTTTACCGACTTCTTGTAAAACCTGGAGAAAGCATTTGCTCTTGAACACCAAGCTCTGCTCTGAACTACCGCTGATCTTGCAAAAAGCTTCAAACACATCACTTACACCTGACCAAATCACGACTATTTTTTACTCATCTGGATAAGGTATCAGTAGTACTGCTTGGTATTGTTTACATACCTTTAAATACCTACATCATAAATAAATGGGACAAATAAAAACAAAAAACAATGTTAACTGAATCATCAGCTTTATTGAGGACTGCTTTAGTTCGTTCAAAACACGTTTTAAATACAACGTAATCTGTCTGGAGGATATGCTCACTTTCAACTTAACAAGGAACATTAAAAACCGGGTCGGCTTTTCTTAACCAACTATCTGAACTGCAAAACCAATTCACAACGAAACGAATGTCACTGACCTCCTGTTGCGCTATCAAGTCAATATTCGGCCATCAAAGGGCATCATGTGTACCCGAGGTGTAATCCTTCCACCGTCTTTGTTTTACGATACGGAAATATGAAATGAATATGCGTATTTAATCATATGTTCTTACTTGACTTATTTTTGTTATCATAAATCATCAATTCGGAATTGATTTACCTTCATTTCAAAATGGCGTACATGTGTGCTTAACTTTTGTAACAAAATGTTGTCACATAATAAATGGGAAATGAATTATAATACGTGTATTTCCAGGAGTCTATTTTATTTTTTACCGTGACACACTTTCATCTGAGTAGCAACGTGTGTGAAATAAAATGTTGGCATGCTGTGAAATTGATCAATCATGTATACGTCATATAAACAACATCTTTTTACCATTAACATATCGACATTACCAAACTTTTCCTTTTTTTACTTTATTGCATATCTCGTATTTATATTTCACGGATTATATTAATCCATTTCATTCTTTCAAAAATCAGCTCCTACTGTTCAGAAACAAATCTACGTATGTTCAATATCCTTGTTGGTGTATTCTGTATTTTGGTAAACGTGTAGGCTTCTCTGAATAAATGATACGGCTATTATGTATACAATTTATACATTCTTAATCAGAGGAAAGTTCAAAGGGCAGTATACTCAATTCAGCGTGTATGTCTGTCTGTCCATCCCAACTGTAGTCTGTCTTATTGTATCACCATCATACATTTTAAATCCTTCAGTGTATCAAATCATTCATGTATTACCCAATATTTGATTGATAATTGTAGCTGCGTTTTTCAAATACTAAATCTATATGAATTTCCCTTCTCTTGCTATTTGCTGAGGACCAACTTTAATTTCGTAAATAAATAGTTGGTTGTTAAAAGTAGCAAATTGCAGATTAAAACTAACTTTCCATTCAAATTTCAGAAGGAGGCATATATGTTACATTGTCGGTCAGTACGTCGAACGGCACCGTGCATCTGGTCGACCAATGATGCATTCAAGTCAAGTGTAAATCAAATATGAATAATTCTTAATTGATAGAATTTTTATGCACAGTTTTAGTCATTTTTTAATAAAACATTCCCTTTTGCAACTTTTGTATTTATTTAAAACATAAATCATATGTGAGCGTATTATATTTGGAGCTACTCTCCATTGTTTAATTGTCTGTCCAGATCACGAAAACTACAAATTTAATTGAATGTAAATTTCATTCATAGACTAATACATTTGAACACATTCGATTGTATTTGCCGTTTCTGTGGCCCTTTCAGCTGTACATTAGTAACACTAATCTTAGTTATAGTTAATGTAGTATCCAATCGTGAATAATGTTGTACATTTGCCACAATATATGACAGAAGTAACTGTGTCTGTTTTTACTCACTCATCGTAAAGGTATACACGTTTTCTAATCAATCACTATACATTCAAGCAAACAATTTATTTAATTGCAACATTTGCAAACGGTTTTATATAATTATTTTATATTTCGATGTTGCTTGTATTATAAAAGAATCATTATTGCAAAGCTTTAGTGATAAATTATGGGTGGAAACTAGATAAGAATTACATGGTTTTATAATGTCGTTGGGTTTGCATATTTCATAAAAACAAATCAACTTTCAACTCATAAATAACAATTCAACTACAGTGTTATTCTGTTTTTAATTATGGGTTGGATATTTAGTAGGGTGCATTTGTTGGCGATAATGCCAAAATATATGCCTCTTTAAAAAAATAATAATACAGTTCTGATCGTTTATCAATCGTTTTTATTATTATTGCATTTTAAACAGCGTCTGACGAATGTCCGGGTGTTTTAAGATAAAATTATATACGATTTGCATTAACACGTATAGTGCATACGTTCTTGTGGTGTTTAATAAGACGATATGCAAGTACCTTTCAACATAAAAACACGTACACATTAATCAAACGGGTTGTTTTGTTGTAAGAATTTTATATCAGCGTGCTTCGTTTCTTATCTTGAGCAACAATATAACAATCAAAATTTACAGTTAAAAACCAAAGTATTTCAAAAATTCAACATAATATGTGCCATTTCAAACATATTTTCACAAGTATAGATGGCATTATACTAACAAAAAATGACGGGTTAACTGAATATGTAACGAACGCGTGGCGGGCTTCTCGATATTACAAAAACACATCCACATCCGTTTAATGACAGTTTATGAAATGTCTTGCCCCTCCAATTGATTTTTTACTCAGTGTATTGACCAATCATCAAAATAACTTTATGTTTTATTCTTTCTGTTATCTGACTTATCAATGATTTGATGAACTAGGTCATGTGCGTCTATCCATTGATTACCACTGATTATGGTTGCTGCAACGTGACACGAGATTTTGGGGAGGGAATAAATAAACAAGGCCTAAACTATGCCTTTTATATGTGGAGAGTGTATAAGCATACCATAATTTTGATAAATCATCGCAAAACATATCGTTTTATTTGTTTTAAATAGTCAGTCGATTTACACCAGAGGCATTTTAAATATAATAAATAGTGAATACATAGTTGTAGGTATGAATGATATTGAGAAAATAGCATAACCCGTGTGTATGTATTTAGAGTGTGTGATAGGTTGGAGCTTTTCAATGTTGGTGTTTGACTGCCTAAACGCATGTTATTAGCTGTATTAATATTGATAGAAGCATCTATACCGTCTAGAACAAATGGTTTAATCGTATAGCTATATTTATTCACAAATCGGCCAAGGTTATCTTTTTTTTAAGCATAGCCCATGATTTTTGAAGCATTGCAAGGTAAGTGTATAGCTGTTTACATTAGGCGATAGGGACCTTCAAAACGTATGGCAGCTGATTTCTGGCATATTGATCTGGCGTGTTGGCGGCTTTGAATTTGGTTAAAACACCCGTACACACTGTATTGACAAATACACGCGCGTACACAAAAATATGACATGTGTAGTTTTTTTTTCTAGCTGGCATGTACGCAACCTCTAAACCCTCACACACATTACACAAGTTTATTTGCACATTGGCGCCACACATGTGTCAGCCTTGCGTGTTTGCGGGATTAAAAGTCGCCGACACGACAACACGAACTAAAGAAACATTTATGCACCAATACGACACGGATGCCACGTGTCGTTCTTTTGAGTTGTTGTATTGTAGTTTTAATACCCTCTTAACTCGCCAAAACGGAAAAACAAGAAATGCCATACAAGTTTCGTGCTGTCGCTAACATTTGTATTTCTAGCCTGTCCGCGCAATGGCTTCCTTCAAAGTCGCAAATACATCAGAGCGTCAAATAAGAGAGGCGACTACACGCACAAAAAAGATGGGTACATATTAATATGCTCCGGTACGTGGGTCTAAATTTGATATCATTAAACGCATCTCTTTGGCTCAAAAGTTTTTTATTCGTTAAACAACACTTTCAACACTTTGCACAGGTGTAAAGATACACAATTCATACACATTCACAAATGTAACATCAATCAGTCTGAAAGTTATTTCACAGCACGGTAGCGCAGTCATACAGACGATTTTACATCAGCAAATAATATTGTATCGCAAAGATTTAATAACGCTTCTCTTAAAAATATTACGAAAGTCAAAATTGTAATAAGTTTGCTGAAAAGCTCAATAATTCAATGAACAGGTTACACGTTCTTACCTTATGGTTCAATATTTAATTGTTCAATACTAATGTTAAGATTAAAATTACTGTTTAGAATAAAACGGGATAGATCTTGCCCCTTTAAAGGTTTAAACTAGAACGCTCCTTGTGACCACAATTTGGTCACTTTATATACCCGCGGCGTTCCATCTGTGACCAGAAATCGGTCACTGTGACCCAAAGTTGGTCACTGTGACCACATACTGGTCACTGTGTGACCGCAAACGGGTCACAATCACATCTGTGACCAATAATGGAACGCTTGCATGGTTACTACTTTTAAATCATAAAATAGACTTTAAATGATTCAGACGAACTCAATACAGGCTATAGGAACTAGAAGTAAACCTTATGTCTGCTAATAATAGTGCAACTTTCTTGCATAATGTCTAAATAAAGATCAGCTTGCATAAACGTAAAACACAGCAGTGTGTTTCTTTGCAAGAATTACCCATAAGGCATTTCAAGATGGCGGACAGTGGAGAAAGGACATGACAATTTATAGCAAAAAATGCATAAAACAATCGTAATTACGGTGATTCTCAGGCAATACATAATATACTCAATACAGTGCTTTAAGATATGAACAGATTATTAATGTTACAAATAATTGAGTTAAAAGTGCGTTTTGGAACAGACAGTCTCCAAGTCAAGCTACACAAGAAAGAACTATTTCCACATTGCTGGTTAAATGGCAAGGAACAGACATGATTTGATTTATATGTAATTAGTCTTATTTATAAGACGTTGCAAAGAATTTAGAGATACTTTTTATACGGGCTAAATTCTTTGGAACGTCTTATCGGCGAACGATTCAATTTGTGGTGGATATCAGAAAGTTTAAATTTTCATCAATATGCTTAAAATTGCAAAATAACATTACCAACTCGTACAGTTTTAGTTCAGAAATCCATTTTTACCTCAAATATCTTGGAATTGAAGTTAAAAGGCATAATTTGTTTCAGTTAAACTTCTGCTTAAATCGCAATACAATCACTGACCTCTCGCCATGTTATGAAATATTTAAATATCAACCAATCAGAAGAAGGCATTACGGTGTAATAGGCTGCGTTATCGATTAAAATCTACCTGCGGTATACAGCGGACACAGCGAGTCGAATGGAAAATGTGAGTAGTGTGTTGATTTAAATTGGTCAGGCGTGCAAAATTGAAAGAGTCATTACATAATTCTTACGGAACATTATCGAGAAATGAATTATCTACACAGGTATGTAAATATTATTGCAATCCGTTGATATTAACTGTCTGATATCGGGGCTTGAATGTTGCGCACCAAATTCCTTGCGCATCAATATAGACAAAGAAGGAAAACTTTCCACCACATTTTGAATCGTTCGCCCGTTGTACGCTCCAAATATTACCCATATAAAAAGTAGCTTAATATTTGAGAGCGTCAACAAGTTGGACTAATATGTAATGGGATCTGTGAATATTCAGATATATACGCATATGTTTACTCATTATGTTTGTTAAAAACACAAACAATTGGAATTATGCTGTCAAGACAAGTATTTAAAGAAAAGGTAAGACATTTGATAAAACTCCAGTTTATATCAATATGAATTAATACGCACATTCATTTCATATTTCCGTATCGTAAAACAAAGACGGTGGAAGGTTTACACCTCGGTTACGCATGATGCACGTTGATTGCCGAATATTGACTTGATAGCGCAACAGGAGGTCAGTTAAATTAGTTTCGTTGTGAATTGGTTTCGCAGTTCTGATAGTTGGTTAAAAAAACCCGACCCGATTTGTAATGTTCATTGTTTAGTTGAAAGTAAGCATATCCTCCAGACATACTACGTTTTATTTAAAAACGTTTCTTGAACGAACAAAAGCAATCCTCAGTAAAGCTGAAGATACATTTATGATACGATATGTTAAACCATACCAAGCAGTAACAAATGATACCATATCCAGATGAGTAAAAACAGTCGTGATTGGTTCAGGTGTAAGTGATGTGTTTGGAGCTCACTGTGCAAGATCAGCTGTTGTTTCAAAAGCAGATGCTGCGGTAGTTCCTATTTAAGACATTATTAGCAGATTGGTGTTCACGAGAAAATGCTTTCTCCAGGTTTTACAAGAAGTCGGTAAAAGTGTGATGCCGAGTTCGACCGCAAGATATTGAAGCAAAAAGGTATTTTGTTTTTGAAATGTAATGGCTTTAAAATCTCATTTAATAGCGTAGTAAGTCTATTTAGCGTAATGTTATTAAAACTTGTAAACGGGACTTACCTAGATAAAGTCGATGTTTGATTGTAATACTAGTCAATATAGAATTAAGGAGGCATTAAACGCTTCTCCTCTACCGTCCGACCATGCTATAGTTAAGGATAGTCAATGATGATTTTTAGTTTGTGTTGTGTTGTGATAATAATGTCCAAATAAAGACCGACTGTGCATGTGCAGTACGCCTCTCATATGATCCATCCTTAATGCTATATGCACTCATAAATTATCAATTTAAGTGATTACCTTGAAACAAAGCGTTTTGTTCATTTCCCGTAAGTTAATATGTAGTTTGCAGTAGTGGGCAGAACTGGATTTGTTTCTTGTGATAACATGAAAGTTTTCTACTTGCCAGATCATAAATAAATATAATGGTGCAAATTTGTCAGAAAATACACGAAACGGAATGGTTGATATTTGGATGACAGAAATATTCAGACAAAATTAAAAATATAAATAATTTCCCTTTGATGCTACAATTGCAGTGTGAAAGTAATACAATGCTGTGCTCATTGTATTAATTGGCTATGCACTTATTTAAACGCACCATCTTCACGCATGTCTAGTAAACGATAAACTCATTTGTCTCGGTAACTTAACATCATATTATCAGAGTTTCAAATAGGGGCATATATCTCAAGGGCATAGGAGTACCCAGCGTATTTTAAATCCTATAATGTAATCATAACCCATACATGAAAGTGTTTCTGCTCGACGCTTAGTAATAAACTGAAAATGTAACAAGTCATGCAAAGACATTTGAAAAGAATTGCAATTCATGGGACGCATTTACTCTGTGCACTGAATCATGCAACTTACAAACGAAGACACATACTACATTCGTGAAATGTAATCTCAAATTCAGAATTACCTTCAATAAATTACCTTATAATAGCATTTCGCGATCAGATAGCAATTCAGTTTAACATACATCATCGGGCTAAATGGATTTGTCCCCAGATATATATAGAACGGTATTCAGGTCAAAATGATTATTGTTGATATTGCAAACGTAATTATGTAACTGTCGTTTGTGGGTGGTAGTGGCTCATTATTAACCAAGTCAATAGATGTTTATCCATGTTATTGACGCTGACCAATACACCCATAAGGGACAAACTTAAACAGAACAATTACAATAACTTAACAATCAAAACAACACATGCCATGCTATGAAATATGAATAAAATGAATATCACATTTAGTAGACTGATGCACACACATTTCATTAAACATTAATACAAAATGTTCAATAAATGACAACAGTTTTACAAGTCACCAGGTTGGAATCAACCACGAGCATGGTCTTTCGTCTACAAGACGGTCTTGGCAAATGCAAGCGTGGTCAGTGAATTCATAACGGAATAAAACATTTCCATCGAATGACCAATGCCAATCTTGCATCGGATCAATTCATGATTATGATTGGACTTAACAAATATTGCATCAGCCTGCATGGGTGAACGAACACTAGAGATAGGACAAAATTTCCACACACAATTAATTGTATGTAATATGAACAGGTAGACAATCCATTGACCTGTACTACACAGTTAACCTCTTCTTCAAACTGTCTCCAGACATTTACAAATGTAAGTTATTCTAAACACATCTGCATTGAAACAGACTTACACAAATAGTTCCACTGAGCCTATTAAATTTAAAACGAAAGGAGTAGTGGAACGAACTTAACAGGCATGTAAGCAAACATAAAGCCACTGGAAATAAAAAGCAACTATAGCAGGCTCTTTTTACGTTTTAGAGGACTGTTTCTCAAAATTCATAACAAACACAATTAGATAAGCTATACCAAGCTGCTGCATTTCGTACGAGCCTTAGAAGGATTCCCCAAAATGTATTCAAAATGTTGTATTCACCGTTTCGTCGAATAAGCTTATATGTCTCACAACAGTTATTTGGGACTCCGTGAAAACTGTTTTTTCCGCTGATTGAAATGTGGTGATAATTTCACTGACCTAAAACCGCAGGGTAATATATTGTCATTCAAACTTCAATGACCTGTAATCGTTTTTTCTGTTCGTGAATATTTATGTCAGCAAATGAACATATCAGTAAAAGTTGTGTGAACCTAGGAATTGTCTTGGTCCCAAATAAGGTATATTACCTCAGGTTGAATGATTAACCCATCTCCGTGTCAGACCATTGCAAGTTATATATTGCCATGAATTAATGCGCATGTTTATATTTGCAATCATCAGTTTATTAGCAGACACGCATTGAGGTAGATTCTCGGAAAAAATAGGTTAATATACAGTAATAGTGAAAGTGCAGAAACATCATCAGACGACAAATTCTTGTTCCCTTGTCTTTTATTTAAAGCAAATTCCCAATTTTATATACAATATAGTACACTTATCAGAAGACACAAATGTGTTCCCTAGTCTTTTATTTAAAGCAAAGTCCCAATTGCATATACAATAGAACACAATACAACAACAACAACAATAGCATAGCTCATAGCCTACATTATATATGCATTTACAATGTACAAGTACTGATAAGAAGATAGTGTTATGAAACTGGTTAACATGGTAAGTTATGTAGGGAATAAATAATTGCATCTTATATTGCAACTGCACATCTAATGTGTACTGATTCACTTACAAGACATACGATTAGAAGAATAAGAATTTGCAGTAACTTTAACTTTAACTTTGAACATATTTTATTTCCAAAAGAATGACATTTATACAGATTTATACATTTGATACATACAATTTGCATTAGGTGAGGACCTTTTGATACTGATGTTTCAAAACGAAATTGTTTACGTGGAATATTGGAATTAGATGATTTTCAATAAAAAAATTACGTGGAACTTAATTTGAGATTGTATAAACAAGTTTGTATTAATGACTTACTGTACTTGCAGCTTAAAATTTCAAGTTAATCAAGTAATGCACAGTTTCATCCTTTTATTATACAATTGTTGTATTAATGACCTGAAACATGATTAAAATTAGTACACGCTGTGGGTAAATGGTATATGGGTAAATGTTCGTGACAACGTTATCCTATACACGTTCCTAGCATGTATCATTTTTACAGTTATAAAACTAAATATATCTAAGTTGTATCATAACAGACATACATGCATGTGTATATACATCATTACATATATACAACTGTATATGAATATTTGCAAATAATGGTATTTCAAGATGAACACACATCTATGTAATGTAACAATCTTTATCCACATAAGTGCTGTTAAGTGCAATCCTACATTTGGCTTCATTTATTTGTTGCGAACACCAAACTAGAATAATAAAGCTAACAAATTACAAAATAATTACAACTTAAATATTATAAAATCTTCTTTAGGTTGTATCGTCATGACTAATGTGATAGCGATGATTATGGTTAACTTTACAACTATATACAGTTAACATCACGATTACTCATTAAATACATACAATACGAAATTTAATATTAAATCAAGAACGGTCAAAGCAAAGCAGTGGCGGTTTAAATAGGCTCAAGGGATCCCAAACTTCACACTAATCCCAAAATGAGTCACAGAAAATACACGTGTAAATAAACAATATTACCATACATGTCAAACATACCAAACCAAAATTTTACAATATTCAACAGACGTTGACATGCATAGAAGTCACATTCATTTGACAGAAAATCATGCCATCATTTTTATTTTGAAACAAGGCATTGTTTGCAAAATGTTTGCGAAATGTTTGCAATAACGATACTGTTTCATGTCGATAATTACTAGATAAAATAACATTCAAATATTGTACGATGAAATGAAAGCAGTTTATAATGTGTTTCAACTATAAATACTAATCAACTTAAGCAATTCGTTACAACTCAGTTTTTAATATAAACCGGTATAATATGTGACAACATGAAGGTAAAGCAAGGACAATTAACATCGTTTATACTGGTTTCTCTAAATGTAAACGTGTTTATTTATTCAATATTGTATATTTTTGCTTGGCGATCAAGAGCCAGCCAGTTGTTTAGCTTATGTAATACCTCCTATCCTTAGTGTTCAGATCCCGGTGTACATGCAATTGGCAACCCTCAAACTAAAGAGCAAGCTTTGTTGGCACCCGCGATCGTCAGAGAGGTCCTCATGTGCGACTCAAACCAGTGACCTCCCACCCCGCATGTGAAAACCCTTACCACTAGGCCAAGTGCTAACAAACACTCGCATACAATTGTTTGTTAATATAAGTTGATTACAACAAGATAATAAACATGCAGAGAAAAAGACTTAAGGATATTGACATTGAAGCCACAATAATGTAAAACATTTCGTGGTCATTGTTTGATTTGGGTAGCCTTGGGATGAAAAACCAGAATCGTATATGCGCTTTTGCGAGCAATGCTCGCATGTACTAAAACTAAAATGTAGTTTTGCTAGACAAAAATCTTCAAGTGAAACGTGAGTGTATTAAAAAAGAGAAATGCATTATTATTAACCACAAGTTTGTCCTTGTTTTAACCGCGTACAGTACATTCAACTATTATGATTTTTTTTTTCTGCGGCTTATATGTTAATCTTGACAAACGAATGTGTAACTTTCCACTATTAGTTTTTGCCATTATAATTTGTGTTCTTTTTGGAACACTTTACTGTTTGTTGGCAATAACAAACAAAACTACAGTTGCTACGAAGGTCAGCACAAAGAACAACCAAAACAAGAAATAGTCCAATGCGGCAACAACGTCTTCCCATTCAATTTCAAGTGTGGGATGGCTCTTTCCTCCACGTTTACACTGACAGATCCGAGCTAAACGGTAGAGCGTCATATATACCGAGCCGATTGAGTCCATATATTTATCTCGGGACGCCAGTCGCGATTCTATCAGTGACGTAATTACGGCCGCAGTGCTTAGCGCTATCATTGCCGTCATGTAAATGGAGATGATTGAGACGGTGTTGGAGTTCTTCGGAATCTCAGACGCTACTATTGTGAGAAAAACGGCTAAAGACAGGAACACTGTGATAGCATATGCAGCGCGCTCACCCGACGATACCGGAAGTGCAAATGTGAGGACGTTCAAAAACGAAAGTAGAACCATGGGGATGAGTATGTGGAAAACATAAAATATTGATTTCCGCTTCAGCTTCATCTTAAAAATAACAATGGCCTCCTTACTATCCTCATCAGCTGTGGTGGAAACCTGAAATTATGCATATATAGCTCAACAACATTGTCCCCATTTCGTAAACTGTGTATATGTCTTTATCGTATTCGGTTTTGTATGAGCACATGTTTTACAAGTAGAATGACATCATTACAGGAATATGAATTGTGATTTTTTTTCATAATCGCATTAACTCAATTCCAGTATGAATCTAAAGTATTCATTATATTTGTATTTTAATATATTTTAAAGGTCAGTGTCATGTTGATATGTGCGAGATTAAGATGTTCAATAAAACACAAAAATAAAAAATGGTGCGTTCGACGATAACCATTATTAACGGATATATATTGTTTACTATATGAATGCCATATTACATAATTACATTTGTTTTACCGATGTGACAAGCGAAGGTATACGAATTACTATTGAATGATTTTTAACTTATGGAACTCAAATATATACTTTAAAATGAGCGTTTAAGTAGTCAAATGAAGAATAAAGGCTGTGATGTATTGTATGTTTATGATGCTAGCATTCGTTTAATCTAAAAAAAGCAAAATGTACCAACGACCATCTTGAGTTTTCTTCAAATGCTTTTAAATAGATGCCATTCTTTCCTTTAACCATGTCTACTTCGTTTTTAGAATAGCTCCAGGCAGAAAACTTGAGAGGACATTCCTGTGTGTCGAACGGGAAATATGTGATGTCTACGTCACACGTGGCCTCCAGAATCTGTACATACAAATGTGTTAATCCCTCGTTTTATACAGTTATCGCCATTAGTCTGGACTGAGGTTTCTTGGTGCAACTAAGTTGTTTACCCATAAACATGTTTATGTTTATGTCTACACATGTTTTATTCAAATGATGCTTATTAATTTGGTATGTTGAACAATTTATCTATATATTTAGTTATTTTCCCTAGTCACTATGTATATACATAGGCATAGGCATGCAGTTATATACATTCCAGTATAAAAACTTTGTATGTACATGATATATAAATCACGTAATAGCATCCGCAACATATTATTTCTTACCTGGTAAGGCATCCATACAACCAAACCATTATTATCCACTGTCAGCAACAAATTACTGGATCCCAGACCAGTAAATGTCCGGAAAGAGTTATGAAGAGCAACATCCGGTCGCCATACATCATTTTGTGGCTAGAAATTCAAGGAATGTGTTCGGGTTTATCATATGAGTAAGAACAACTCAATCATAGCTAACAAAAACATGTGATATAAGCACATATCAACATTCATGTGTGTGTTATTATATTTTGAAGTATTTATTGTATACATAAATACGAGCCTCGCTCTGTGAAAAAGGGGTTTAATGCATGTGCGTAAAGTTTCGTCCCAGATTAGCCTGTGAAGTCCTCACATGCTAATCAGGAACGATACTTTTCGCTTTTATGATATTTTTCGTTTAAAGAAAAGCTCTTCTTAGCAAAAATCTAGATTAGGTGAAAAGTGTCGTCACTGATTAGCGTGTGCGGACTGCACAGGCTAATCTAGGACGACACTTTAGGCACAATCATTAAACCCAATTTTCACATAGCGAGGCTTATAGTTATGTATTTGCTAAGCACAAATTATCGCTTGACACATTAAAACATACTGTTCGTTGCCTTTCAACCACAAAAAAAACATCCAGGAAAGTAATACAATATTATTTCCATTTATTTTCATTGAAAAAAACAACAACAATATAATAAAAAAATTCGTTATAACGTGAATGCGTCTGTTTCGATGGCATCAATCAACTGCCCTTTTTGTAGACCTAAAACTGTTTAAACGTTTGATTGCTACAACCATTAACATGTAACTAGCTTCTATATAAACTCTGGATGATATTTCAAACATTTATAAGTTGAAGTTGTCTTTCATTATTTTCTGAACGTAGTTAATTATATTCAAATGACCAATGACACTCGGGTTTCGCTTTAAACATAGGGCAAGTTAATTGAACATGAGAATACAATTATACACACACTTGTGACTGGTTTTTATTCTAATGATATATCTGCCACATATTTTCTCTCATCCACCACTTAGTCGCTCTGCTTTCACATATCATAAATGCAATTGAAACTTGACTAGAATGAATTGTAATATCATTCCATAGTAATTTTTTTTGTGTTTAAAGCGTTAATTTACCTCCATACATTACAACTTGTATCGTAAGTTTACATGTTATTTGGTAAATAATATATTTCTTTTAACAATTAAACTTGCTTGCTATAAAAGAGGTTAACAAAATCCATTCATTCCATTATATAGACACAATCATACAGTTCACACACACATACACAACTGCCGTGTAATGATACAAAAAAAAGTTTCGACTTCAGAAAATTATAAACTTAAGTAAAACGTTTGGACTTCAAACAACTATAAACGCTAATCAAACGACCATGGTATTAAATGTTTCAAGCAAACAACACAATTTAGAATAAGATTATTCTATTTATCTACGCAAAGTTTTACACTTTCCCAGTTTAGTAGTTCGTTTTCTTAATGTTTTTAATTAGCTTGAATGTCCCATGCTTAGCAAAGATTATTATTCAGCCCCCTTATTGAAGGTAATAGACCCTTTCTCTTGCATACAAATATATACTTTTTAATTTCTAGGATAAGAATAATAATATCAGTCATGTTAAATCTTGTACACCCAAAAAACATTGTTTGACAAGAAATCTCAGTACAGTTTTGCACATTATGTGATCTTAAAAAATCTACCACATAGTTTACAATTCTCTTTGTAAACATGACGTCCTAGAATATATATGTAATAGGTTTCGTCATATTCATTGCAGAAGGAACATAAATTGTCACGAACAATGTTCATTTTAAATAACAAAGATTTGGTTCCGAAGGTTCCGTGAACAATACTTGTCTGGAACCACTAAGTGTATTTGTCTCTAGATATAATAAAAACAAGTTCATGCACTCTTGTCCATTCAACGTTATTAAAATGTGTATTCCATTTTGAATGGCAAGTGGGTTTATCTGTATTATATTTAAATATTTATAAACAAGTTCGTTTTTATTACACCCAAATACTATGTTATTCAAGTAAAAAGATGTAAATGCACATTGTATATTTGTCTTATTTATTAATGGAAGTCCTGATAATATGATAAATGCCTTCACGGTCCTGATTAAACCTTCATAAAATAGGAAGTTAATTTTAACACCAATGAGATTTTCTAATACAGATTGTTTAATAAATTCTCCAGAAGTGCAAACTATATCTCTTACATATCAAGTTTCCCTATCATACATAGTTTTATAATATATAGTATTCATTACCTATCTTTAAATAGTGGTTAAAAATAAAGGCATATCAAGGATATCTTCACACTTACTGACATTTTGTTTACTAATATACCCAATGTAACATGTAAGGAAAGTCTCTACAAAAACAATTTGTTAAACTTAGCATAATTTTTTCTATGTAAATTTTACCTAAATAAAAGATTTCCTTCACATCAAACATAGAATATACCACTTAGAAACATTTTCCATTACTTGATACAATTTTCCTTTACCATTTTATTTTCATAGTTTTTTAGTCATGGCAACTCCTCTATAATTAAAAAATTTAATAGCAATAGTTTGTTTAATTTGTGCTAGTCCATCCCATACAAAATTCGAAAACATATTTTTTTTTAAACTTGTTCTCCTGGACTAGAAAGAATTATGAACAGGTGTGTTAAAAGGGGAAGTAATAGTGATTTAACAACAGTTATCTTTCCTAGGGTTGTTAAAGTTCTTCTTTTCCAAAAAAATATGATATTCTGCAGCTTTTCAAAATTACTGGAGAAGTTTATTACTATCATTTTCTTTAAATCAACATCAAATAATGTTATTAAAACTTTTAAACTTTTTTGGAGCCAATCCATATCGGATGTGTTTTGTCATAATTGATTTTTAATCCCGAACATAAGGCAAAGTTATTTAAAAGATCAAGGGTAGCATCGAGAAAATATATCGGTGCCATCCAATAAGAGAGATGAGTCATCAGCAAACTGAGAAATTTTATATTCAATATTTTCTATCACTATTCCTTTACTTGCATTGCAATTTCTTATTTTAATTGCCAAAATTTCAGCACAATGAATAAAAATAAAGGAACTTATCGGATCTCCTTGTCGGCAGCCTCTTTCAATTGTAATAAAATTCTGACAAAAACCCATTGATTTGAATTACCGTCAAGGTATTTTGTAGGAAAAGTGAGATCCATTTTTTTAATGTTGTACCAACATGTTTTTTTTATATATAATCAAATTCAGATGTATCGAGCGCCTTTTTAAAGTCAATGGTCATCAAGAGTCCAGGGATAGTGTTATATTCTGTACATTTCATAATGTCATATAAAAGTCTGGTATTCTCACCAATATATCTGCCTTAAATAAATCCTGTCTGATCTTTAGAAATAAGAGTATCAAGGATAGTTTTTAATCTGTAAGCAAAAGTCCCAGATGCAAGCTTGTAAATTACATTTTAAAGCGTTAATGGCCTTAGGTTTTTCAGAAAACGTCTTGGTTTATTATCGTAAGGTATACATGTGATTGTACCTTGTTTTTGAGTAACAGACATGGTCCAGAGGTTAAACCATAGATAAGGCTTCTCACTATAAAGTGGCCTAAATCTTTCCAAAAAACTTTAATAACAAATTCTGCTGTAAAACCATCTGATCATGTGCTTTTGTCATGCTTCATATTTGTTTAAGTAATTGTTTTTTCCTCACGTGTTAGAAGGCCCTTCAATGATTGGGATTGTGCAGTGTTTAATTAAATTGTCTTGATGCCTTTAAGGTCATCATGTATATTGTAAGAATCATTAACAACATACTTTGTATACAATGTTTTATAAAATTGGGCAGCTTCTTTAAAACATACCATGATTGTCAAATAGCTTAATTGATATTGCGTTAAATTGAAATGGTCACTATTGGTCGGACCTATCTACTTTTGACATATTGTTCATCACATACTCAAAAAGCAGTAGTCCATAAGCAGGTGGTAAGAATGCTTATACGTTTCACCTTCTTGTGTAAATAACAATTAACGTATATCAATAAAATAGAACAAATGAACTGCACAGTGGAATTTCAATTCCTTAAGTGTAATTATGGATAAATGATGATTAAAACGTGTTACCAATTGGAGACGATCAAGTCCTCCGTATTCCTCTGGATTCCACGTGAGTAATTCATCCCACCATGACATATAAAGGTATCCGCTAATCTTCATGCTTTCTTCTTGTTCATTGAATTCAATAATAGCTTAAACGGAAGCAATGAAACATATTAAATATTTACCATGCAAGAAATATTAAGCAAACAGTTTTAGTTAGTTTTGATGTGAGGCCAAACACCAACGAGTTCGGGTTATGATGCTTAGAATGAATTTAAATCAGAATAACACCGGACTGTTTAAAAGCCAGATAGCGTTGCTATTCGTTGATTGTAACATGATTTGACAAATATTTTTCATTTTATTTGTATGTATTCACGTTTGCCCGTGATGTGCGAAGAAGAATTGAATTTAATGTGACATTTTAACATTTGTTTTTGTTATGAAAGAATAAGAATTTCATTGCTAATAAATGGACTTTAACGCATAAACGTATCATGTTCAAGCCTATTTAATGTGCGATAAACTTATCGCACATTACTTGTTTAGCCAGAGCATAGGAAACTCCGTTGTATTTTACCACTACAAGCATGTATGTAACAAAGCCCATACTCGAATAATGTCTTTTCAGCACACAAGATGAGCAAGAAGAAAGATGAACCAGTCGTGCAACATGCGCATACTGAATTGATAGCATAACATCACTATTATACTTATCAAATTAGGGATGGGACCGAATATTCGAATATTTGAAAATCGGCCGAATATTCGAATCCACAATTCATATTTGAATGTTCTATTTGATGCACAGATACTTACAAAATTGTTATAACTACATGTACATAGTCGCAGTTTGGTTTCCATTATAAGTAATTGCTTTAATAACTACTGCCATCAAAGAACGAGATGATAATTAGCAAACGGTAGGGTATACGGAGAGGGACCAATCGTCAATTTACTCTTAATTAAGAGTTATGCAATATGTACACACTATTGTCTGAAAATCAGTCGAAAATGAATTTAAATGTATGTGAAACATGATTGTCTATTGATAAACATTAAAATATCTGTGTTTTGACAGGTTTTTATATCCTCATTTATATATAATATATATAATATATCAATTAGCGACCCCAATCATAAAAACACCATGGTGTGAATGCCTGAAAATCATTAATTTGCCGATATATCGCTGAGAAGTTGTCAAAAACAACAATGTTGCACTCGAGTAGTAGAAGTGGGTTGATAGAGATTGAATAGCGAATTGTATTGTGAACTTATAGAACGCTTTTACAACTATCGGGACAAATTGTCTCATACCGGGAATGTATGGCATGTATGTTTTAATTCTGCTATCCATATATCAAATCAATTATTATCTAATCAGAATTTAGTTACTCAAATATAAACCAATTAAACCGTCGTGGTTCTTAATTCCAGAAAAAAATAGAGAAACCAAAAGCATAAATATTATCGATGGGAAGTAATCTAATTCAATCAGAAGTAGGGTTGGGAACGTTTACTGGAAATGATATTCGAATATTTGTTTGTCATTATTCGAATATATTCGAATATTCGATTGTTAAACCTTATAATAAAATGTCCGAACTTATGACCGTCCGGAGCAAACAACTAATCCTGATTGCCACAAATGCCGCTATAAATCGTATCTTATGTGCAGCTTTTAAAAACAGGATAGAGTATATATTTTTTTAAGATCATTGATTATTATGCTCTTTTTTTAAATAAATAATGTTTGGTTTCATAAGATGTAAAATATTTCAGGAAAACACATTACCGTAATTCTAATTTATTTCAATACTTATAATTGATCTGGATTACTTTCCTTCGATACTATTTATGCTTTTGGTTTCGCTATTTTGTCTGGAATAAAGAACGATTTAAGAACGATTCAATCGATTTAGATTTGATAAACTAAATTATGATAAGATAATCATTGATTTGATATATGGATAACGGAATTAAAACATACAGTCCCGCGAGTTGTGTGATTGTTCCGGCGTCCCGATATGAGACAATTTGTCCAGATATTCGTAAAAACGTTCTATAAGTTCACANTCTCGTTCATCGATGGAAGCTGTTATCAAAGCAATGACTTATAATGGAAACCAAAACTGCGACTTTATACATGTCCTTATAACTTTTTTGAAAGTATCTTGCATTAAAATAGAATATTCGAATATGAATTTTGAATTCGAATACTCGGCCGATTTTCGAATATGCGAATATTCGGATATTCGGTCCCATCCCTAATCAGAAGTATTGAAATAAATTAGAATTACGGAAATGCGTTTCCCTGATTCTTTTTATAGTTTTTTTTAAATAACAGCAAACTAATCAATGAAGTTTTTTCAAAAATTATTACTCTATCCAGTTTTTTAAAGCTGCACATAAGATACACTTTATAGTGGTATTTGTGGCAATAAGGAATAGTACTTTGCTCCGGACGGTCATATGTTTGGATATTTTAATATAAGGTTTAAAAATCGAATATTCGAATATATTTACATTTAACATTAATTTGTTTGTTTGTAAATGAATTGTAATACAAACGTGTTTTTGCTTTAGTAAACAGAAAAAAATACATTTCATAATACAAATTACTTACAATTAAGAACCATATCTGTCTGTACCGTAACATTACCGAACTGGTCCATTAAAGGACGAAGTATTTTGTTATATCCATCTGATTTAAACAACTTCTTGATGAGATTTTGAGCATGAACCACTGTCTCTGGCGTCACAAAACACATGGTGCAAATCCATTGCAACATAAGCAAGCGTACGAACACACAAGACATGTTTAAAATCAGTCGCGTTCATCCGGTCGTATTTTAGAATAATGAATTCTTGGTTTTTACTTTTGCCCATACAGTGCACAGGTAGTTAGAAGATTGACTACGTGCGTCGCTTCGTATATGTTGTATAATGCATCTGTCTTGATGCGCTTCACGGCTGGTTTACAAAGGCTTATGTTACCCGATCTTTATTTTCTTTCAAAGAAGCATGTTTACGGCTTCTTTACTTCGCTTATTTCGCTATTGAAATGAGTTATTCGATACACTTTTGATGTGGATAATATCATCATCATAGAAACGTGTATTATGCATATACATTGTAGTTACGTAATTGGGAATTTTACACTCTTCTTCAGATGCAATACGGTGATGAGAAACTGAACTATATTATACTACGTTCTGAAATCATGTTAACACGAAAGAGATTAAGCTGATACCTTAACGTATGTTTTGTTATCGTGCCCCAAGAAGTTGTTTTTCTGATGTTCTGGTATTTTTAAACCAATAGGTAATTAGATAGTATTAACTCGAATTATAAGTCTCTTGTTTTGATTTAATATTTGAAAAACGACGCGATGAGGTAAATTTGTATTAACTATTGTATGTTTTGTTATAATTTCCGGATCCATTTAACCAGATTAAGACCCCAATGACGTTTCAAATGCGGTAACCCCAGCTTTAATAATGATTTTTATACTTAATGCCGTACTGTATGTATTGTCTTTAATTGTAAATGCAATTGGTCATTTGCATGAAACAACGGACAAGAATTTATCTCCTGAAAATGCTTCTGGAGTTTTACTTTTTTTTTTATCCTTAACCAAATCTCATATGATAACACCTTTTTAACACACTATGGCTTCACTATGTAAAGTAATATAAGGACAATTTAAACGATTTAGAAATGCAAGTACGTCTGGGCTCCCCATTGTTATGCCGTAGTGTATTTTATAACAGATACACTTTCTGTGTTTATTTGTGTCCTCGTCATTGCGCTATAGTTTGTAAATTTGTTCACTTGCACACATATGTTCATAAAGCTCCAAATCTACAAGATTGTTCACTTGCACACATATGTTCATAAAGCTCCAAATCTACAAGATTGTTCACTTGCACACATATGTTCATAAAGCTCCAAATCTACAAGATTGTTCACTTGCACACATATGTTCATAAAGCTCCAAATCTACAAGATTGTTCACTTGCACACATATGTTCATAAAGCTCCAAATCTACAAGATTGTTCACTTGCACACATATGTTCATAAAGCTCCAAATCTACAAGATTGTTCACTTGCACACATATGTTCATAAAGCTCCAAATCTACAAGATTGTTCACTTGCACACATATGTTCATAAAGCTCCAAATCTACAAGATTGTTCACTTG
>VMBQ01006902.1:48561-59165 GCA_007657795.1 Dreissena rostriformis
GGCACTTTTGTGTCCGGAGCCATATCTTGGAAGTGCTTTGGCGGATTTCATTGAAACTTGGTATGAGTATATATATGGATAAGAGGATGATGCACGCCAAATGGCATTGTACACCGTCTGTTAATAACGGAGTTATGGCCCTTTGTATCTTGACAAAATGCTTTTTACTATAGGCACTTATGTGTCCGGAGCCATATCTTGGAAGTGCTTTGGCGGATTTCATTGAAACTTGGTATGAGTATATATATGGATAAGAGGATGATTGGATTATACCATATATCAAGGGATTTGCACCCATACATAAACAAAATTTACTAGGCGGGGGATATCAATTCAACGAATTTGCTTGTTGATCTAATCTTTGTGAGTAATCCGAATACTGTTTTACTTTCTGGAACAGGCGAACCATGTTTAGACTAATCTATTCGGTACCACTGCCCTGTTTTTGTCACATTAAAATTAACAAACCCATATGTAAAACTTTTTATCGATATATCTGGCGTTACGACATTGGAGATTATTTCAAAACTAAGACAATTAATGACAGACATAGTTGGGATCTTTTTAAATGTGATACTGTTGATATTTATGCAGAAAATATTACCAAAACTATTGTAGAAATTGCAGGATTGTGTATTCCAAACAAAAATGTTTGTATACGTTCTCGTGATCTGCCCTGGCTAAATAATAACGTAAAGAAAAAGATTCGACAACGAAAACGTCTATACCGAAAAGCTAAAGAATTAAAATATTCATACTAATTGGTCAAATTTTCGTCGTGTCAGGAATGATGTCGTTTTACTTTTACGTAATTCAAAAAACGAATATTTTAAAAATATTGCACTAAAGTCTTCCGACCTTTGCGCTAAAAACTGGTGGAAAACACTTCGAACATTTATTCCTACCAACACAAGTTCTTCAATTCCTCCTCTTCATGATGAACAAACACGTAACTTTGTAGCAAATAACTCATGTAAAGCTGATATGCTAAACAGGTATTTCGCAAGCCAATGCTCAATTGACAACAGCAATCACGATCTTCCACCTATGAACAATTCAAACGATAACAGTCTTCAGTATATTCATATTACACAGGAAGAAGTCATTGACTCAATCAAATGTCTCAAGCTAGGTAAAGCATCCGGTCCTAATGGAATTGATAATCGAATCCTCAAAGAAGCCATGCATCAATTAAGCTACCTATTGTATGATCTGTTTAACTCTTGTCTAAATACTCAAAAAATGCCTTCTTGTTGGAAAATTGCTAATATCTGTCCGATTTTTAAAAAGGGTGGTCCATCTCTAGCGTCTAATTATCGACCTATATCATTGCTTAATACTATTGAAAAGGTCTTTGAGAGAATATTACATAAACACATTTTTAACTTTCTACGTGCAAATTCATTTTTTGCGCCCACGCAGTCTGGCTTCTTGCCTGGTAATTCTACAGTTAATCAGCTAACATATATTTAGACAATGGCCTTGAGGTAAGAGCTGTATTTTTTTATATTAGTAAAGCTTTTGATAAAGTATGGCACAGAGGTGTATTATATAAATTACAACAAGCAGGCATTCGAGGTAATCTATTATTATTTTTATCTAATTATCCTACTGATCGTAAACAAAAAGTTATCTTACCGGGAGCGCATTCAAGTACTATGGAAATTCTCGCCGGTGTCCCCCAAGGCTCTATTCTAGGCCCACATATGATTTTAGTATATATTAATGATATTATCGCTGACATACAAGCACATATACATGTGTTTGCTTATGATACCAGTCTTTTCATGGTCGTAAATTCGCCAAAGGAAACTGCAGCCGTATTGCAAGCAGATATTGATAAAATTTCCAGCTGGGCTGATAAATGGTAAGTTTCTTTTAGCCCCTCAAAGTCCGAATCCATGCTTATATCTCGAAAAATGAATAAACCATCGCATCCATCACTGACTATGACAAACATTATTACACCGAGTGTAAATGTTCACAAACATTTAGGCGTACTTATGTCCAATGACTGTACTTGGCATGCGCATATATCTTTTATAAAGGAAAATGCATGGAAACGAGTTCATATAATGCGTCGTTTAAAAAATAATGCTTGAACGAAAATCTCTAGAGAAAATATACTTTTCGTTTATTAGACAATTTCTTGAGTATTCAGATGTTGTTTTTGATTATTGTACGCAATATGAAAAAGACGAACTAGAAAAAATCGAAACCGAAGCCGCGAGAATAACATCTGGATGCACACGTTTAGTCTCATTCGAGGACTTTATAATGAGTTAGGATGGGAATCTATAAGTCAACGTAGACGTAAACATCAATAAATATTAATGTATAAAATGAATTTTAGCAATATTCCAACTTACTTGCAATCTCTTTTGCCCGCAACAGTGGGGTCAGGTAACAATTATTCTCTAAGAAATTCTTCACATCTACAAACAATTCAAGCCCGCACATCACTATATTCAAACTCGTTCCTTCCATCTACTGTATCGGAATGGAATAATCTTCCTGTTGATGTCAAAAACGCTGAATCGATCCTTTCATTTAAACGGCGCATTAACAGTGATAGACCGACTCCAAATCCTTTATTTTCATACGGCGAAAGACGATCTCAAATGCTACATACGCGCTTGAGAACACATTGTAGCGCATTAAATGAACATCTATTTAGGCGCAACATCGTAACATCCCCTTTGTGTCTCTGTGGACTCCGCGAAACGACTTCACATTACTTTCTCGAATGCACCAAGTATGTACACATTCGCGGCGAACTTATCAATACGATATCTATATATTCCGCCCCATGCATTGAAACTTTTTCATATGGAGACGACACTCGTGACTACTTAATAAATACTAAAATAGCTGATGCAGTTCATAAATTTATAATTAATAGTAAGCGATTCGATACGTAAATATGCTACAGAACGGCTCCCATACGCCTTTTTCCCCAAAGTCTTCAAAACCTCTTTCTTCTTTCTTTTGTTTCCCAAACTTCTATCACCTTATCTCTTACTGTCATACTATTACCTACATGTATAACAATTGACACTCTGTAATCTGAGTTTCTTTTTTTTGCCTAGTGTTTTTCTTGACTAATAACTTTGAATTCAATTATGTTCGTACTAACCCATGCAACTGTATATATACTGAGGCGAGGGAGAAGAAACATATAAGACCTTGTCTTCCGTTCTCATCGCATTCAAACATGTTATTATTTATTATAAATGTTGTATGAAGTTGTATGTATAAACATGCTTGTTTGAAATAAATATGTTTAAACTAATCGAAACATGCGAGCAAGCGCTCTTTAAACGGAGCTAGCCGACCCATATCTTGATAGCGATTAAAAATATCTATGTTTATCTGCTTAACGAAAATCATGACTTAAACTGACCCAAACTGAATCTAAAAACTTCAGACGATTTTCCGTGTTGGATAAAATGTTCGTCTATCTTTTCGATTTGACATGTATATGTGTGATCTAATAACTATGTACTTATTTAGCATGTTACCAAACATATGTGTGTTGTGCCTCCAAATTTCCATCTATATGCTCTTATGTTAATACAACATTTTATCTGTACCTTGAAAGTACTACGATGTCCAAGATCACTAACAAATCGAGGTTTGTGTGTGAACTGTTGCATCTGTTTAACATTTTATTATGGGATACAATAGTTTGACACTCAAACCGCATGTTCGTGGATAAAGAAGTTCCGTTTAAAGTGAGTAATGATTGTCTTATTTTTTACATTTGCTTGTTAAATAACATATCAAAATGACTGAATTGTGTATGTGTCTTATGCCCTAAGCTTAAGAAACACTCAACGGAAACAGAAACAACCCATGCATTATGACGCAGAGGAATACATTTATGCAAAATAGTGTGGTACCTTACGTAATAGTCACGTGGTCAAACCGTGAAAGAAATATTCACTCGTAGCGTTTCTTAAACGCACAAAGAAGAAGTTCCGTTTTGCGATGATAAATAATATCGCAAACGCACTCTTCGTTTTTAGGAAGAAGTTGATCAGAATATTATATGTTTAAAACAATTTCAAAATATAACGGTAATTATATTGCTTTCAGTGCATAGTTTAGCGTTGAAATCGCGGAATAGAGTAGGAATCTTTACAGACATCGTTCATTAATTACATTATTAATTCGTTAACAAGAGCGTAGTAGAATTTTACACATTCTTATGTTTATCTCGCTTACTGATCGATGCAAAATGATTTTATGCATTTGTGTGACCTTTTTATTCCCCGCGAAGGCGAAGTGATATAGTTTTTGCCTTGTCCGTCCGTCCGTCAGTCAGTTCGTGTGTCGTAAACTTCTCAGGGCTATATCACAGAAACTAGGTCAGATTTAAGCATGTGAACTTTAAGGGCGCATATATTTTAATGAGGTGAAGTGCAGTGAACAAGAACCATTGCCCTATTTATCCATTTTTACCATTATTTCTCAGATACAGTACTATACAGGATACTATACTCTACATGAAACTTCATGGGTGTATATATTTCAAGGATAAGAAGTAACGTGCATATAACGTGCATATAGAACATTAACCTAAACTTTCTTAAATATGAGTTATTGCCCTTTGTGGTGTTTGTATGTTTATATGATGTAACATATCGGGGCTATATCTTTGATACGATACTAGATTTTAACATAAAATGTCATGGGTGCATATGTATAAATTAAACAAAAAACATGACTTAGCACAAGAACTTTAACCCTACACTTTCTCAAATTAGAGTTATTGCCCTTTATTGTTTGTGTATGATGTACTTTTCAGAGCTTTATCTCAGATACTATACACAATTTAAAGATGAAACTTTATGGGTTTATATATACAAATAAAGATAATTAAAATGCATTAACACAATAACCCTACACTTTGTTATTCTATAACAAGTTGCCTTCAGAGTTTCGTGTTGCAAGCATTTGGCACTTTCTTATTTGGTTTTGGTACAATACATTTTAATTTCGCGCAACGATATCTATTCATACGACACACGAACACTAAATTGGTACATGAACGTGTGTTGAATATATTGTACCACAAAAAAGAGCATGTTGTATCTTGTTAAATCTATGTTACCAGATCATATCTAGCAATGAAATTTAGGATATTGCTGTAAGAAACACTGATTTGTGTATGGGTTATTTTTATTTTGTGAAATAGTTCACGAAATATTCGTTGATTTTGAGTGGTAATGGGGCTTTAATATACGTATAGTAATCAATAATTAGAAGCAAATGTCGTATTGCAAAACGTTTGCAGCAAATGTTGTAGTGCGAAACGTTTGCAGCAAATGTTGTAGTGCGAAACGTTTGCAGCAAATGTCGTTGTGCAGTGTGTATCCACCATATGGTTGGCCTAGTTAATAAGCGATTGAACTTTCTACTAAGCTTAGCGTTCTTCATTCAGATTCTGGATTCAATCATTGAGATTGTAATGTATAATAGTTCTTGTTCGAAGTTGCATTGTTAGTAATAATAAGTATTACCCAAAATATAAATGAAAATGCAAAAACAGATAAATTTATAAATAGTAAACATATAGATTGTTCTTGACTGGAACTTGTTAGCTTATAACTCTTGACGAATCTTGTTACAACAAACACTTATATCTCCAATAACCCTGTGTTCACTATTGCGCAACAAAGCACACAAAACAAGTAATTCTGCTGACCTCGACATTCATCGCTTATACAGCTGTTCATGTGTAATTCGGGATTTTCGTAATTAAGAAGTTGTCTCCCATTCGGGAAGGTATCACGAGTATCCCGGGTAAAAAGCGGTCCGTCTAAAATGCGAATATGACTCCTATCCGCGGATATGACCGAAAAGTGCGGATATGGACGAATATAAGCAATATCGACACTTTTTCTGCAATGTTCAATGAAATATGTATTTACTATGCATAGTAAAATATCTTATATTTGATTGTTACTATATGTTATATTTGATTGGTACGTAAAAATATGCACGTTATTTTATTTATTCAAATGAACAAAGGATATCGTAGTGCTAAATAAATACCTCATGTTTATCCAAATATGTCTTACATTTGGTGGCTGAATTCATAGGAATGGATGAAACTATACCCTTTGAACATGATGTTGACAATTTGGATTATGACTACAAAACATGGTACCTGTCTGGTACTTACGAATGGAAATGTAGGGCAGAGGTGACAGGGATATTTTCTGGAAGTGGCTGTCTTAATATACGCTGCTTTCTTTCATGTTTTGGTACTACTTTGCGCTGAGGTAAATTTTCAGTAGGAATTTTGTTTCGGACGCGAGTATACGCCGTTGGAAACCAATTTTGCCGGCTAATTGCTGTCATCCAAGCTTTTCTTGTACATGAGTCTTTAGGCAATTTATGTAATGTTACTTTTTTTNAAGTCCTGTCAAACGTCCGTATCGCAGAAAAAACCTCCGTTCAAAAGATATCGTTGTGTGGCTTAACTGCAAGGCTATTTCTTCCAGGATTTTGTATCATATATTCGGCTGACAATAGTATGCGGTTGAATGGGTCCTCACAAACAGCGATTGAATCTTCAACACACATTAAATAAAATACGTTAGACGCAATGAAGTCAATAAAATAAAAACGAGTTTGGTTAATACTAATTGCATGATGTCTATACACGCTACAGACCGTAATTAATCATGCGTTAATCCAGTAAAAAGGTGATTATCATCACGTTCAAATGTTCAATGCACCCATTCGGGATTTATACTATCAATACATGACGTTTGAAACCAAGTGTAACTCTATATCTTTGAAATACCCATGAAAACAGGAACACAAAAAGTGACATTTCTTCACATTCGGTCTGGTATTTATAAGCTGTTCTTTCTGTATGATTATAAACCGTTGAATAACATAAACAATGTTAAACCTTAAAGTATTTTGTGTATCTTGGAAATAACCCCAATCCCTTGGAAATGAAAAAAAAAGAACACAAAAGTCGCATTTTCTTCACATTCCAAATTGTATACATATGCTATTCTTAGCGTTTGCCTTCATACTATTTGCCTACACCCATAGTATGTTTTCACTATTCTAACATCTGTTAATACTGTACGCTTGTTTTGTTCAGGCCTTTCGTACCAAGCGTCTAGCATTAAATCCCCACCATGCAAGTTATAGAGCAGTTTCATACATATGTCTTTAATAGCATATGTCATACCGTTATCTGAATTATTTATGAGCGCCTGAGTGGCAGTATATCTTATTGCACATCGTCATTTGTTAACGCATAAATCTACACGTACTTGAAAAGTATCCATTAGACATTATGATTACATGCAGAAAACATCTGGGTAAGTATTGCTTTTTCTTCATTGACGAAAGTTTTGTTCTTCTGATATAAAACGAACTTGCGGGAAGCTGTTTTGTTATAATCACCATGTTTAAAAACCTGCGTTTAAGGGTAGTATAAACGATGTATAACTGAAATATCAATAGGCTCATTTACATACTTTTTCCACCGAATATGAAAGGCGCGGCAAATGTATAGTGTCTTCTTATCACTTTGTGCATTCCACACGAAGAACACGAAAATCAGCATATATTAGTTCTAGTTCTTCTTGAATGCTCTGAGCTTTTATGAGTACATTCGTACAGCTCAGAGTTCTTCTTGCCAAAATCAATTTCAATGTAAAAATAGTATGTCTCACATATGTCTATAAAATCGATTTCAATCAACCTAATACATTGTTACAAACACAATAACTGTTGCAATCGACACCAATTTGCGTGTTGTTTGTTGATAAATGCTCAACACATAAAGTTGGTAAAAAAACGTAATCAAACCGAAAGCCGAAGTTTTGAATTAACGAATCGATCAGTCGTGCGAAGGGTCCGGATATAGTCGATATATTACGATTGTTTGATTAGACACGAGATCTATCTCGCGGATGATTCCGGAGCAAGTCGAAAGCGTATTTTCGAATTCGGAATATTCGCATTTGACCATTGCAAAAACTTACACATTTAAATAAACCGTTGACGTGTTTTAAACTTTGGATTAATATTATTATAATGCGAGCGCACCATATCACGTAAGTTGTTTTAAATTGCGTAATAGTGATATATTTATGTTATGTTTGTGTTTATTTATGCTAGAAAATAGGTTATGTTGTTTATTTTACCGATTAAAGTGCCGCCCGGATTCTGGGCGCTAAACTTTCTATGGTAAATCGTGCTAGCGGTTGCGACTCCCAGCGACCCGGAGGCTCAATATAGATGGGAGTTGGAAATATGCAAACAATATTAGTTCATATTCTTATTTTTGAATAACCAAAACAAAAACAAAAATACGGGAAAACAAATTTATTTGTCTACAGCAATTTTGTTGTACTTATTTTTAAACAAAACTAGAAAACAAATCCAAATTCGTATTCCCTTTCAATTTTAAAACTTCAAAGAAAAGATATATATTATTAATGGTGTCTCATGGTCAAAACAGGTCGGCCCTAAGCGAACTTGGGCGTCACTATAATATTCAATTTGTTTTTATTTAAGTCCTGATTTAAAATAATTTACCAGTGGTAACTTTTTATTAAGTGGTGATGACGACATATTCGACTCGACTTATCTACAATTTAAGCTGTGTGAACGAGTAACCCAATTCGTGATAACGACTGGTTTAGGCATTTTAAGATATATCTAGATATAGAATGAAAATTAGAATGCGTGGGAACATGATAACTAACACTTGACATTGACATTATCAACCAATCATTATCACCCATTATTGTGTTGGTGACAGTTAACAGTATTGCTTTGGTATAAAAATTAATGTAAATTAATGCGTCCCAATTGTCGGACGATTGAAAGTGTTTTGCTTGTCCATCCAATAACTCATCTGCTAAGTGTAACTGTAAGTTGTTAACCGATGTTTTAATAATATCAATCCATTTTTATATTTTATTTTTGATATATCTGATGTATTTTAAATTGTAAATGCAATATAAAATACTGTACATGCTTGTATTTTGCTGCACGTTTTCCTCGTAGTGTATTAGTAGCATCCATGTAAACAATGATTTTAAAAAATAATCGAGACTCAGCGTTATAGATTTATTATAATTTATGATAATTTACGAGTGCGACGGTTGTCCTGACGGGGTTTGATTTCTCCAGTCTTCAACTCAGTAGTATAAGCAGTAGTATAAGCAGTGTTTTTAGTCACGCTTGTCCCCTCTAGTTGTGCCTCATAGTCACACTGTAATTTTAACCTTCAAGTTGTGTCTTGTAGTCACACTTGGTCAGTCTATTTGTGACTTGTAGGCACAATAGTTCAAAATTAAAACTCAGAGGAAGTGTCCGGAATACGACAGCCAGAGTGCAGAAATATCCTTTCACGTATCCTTTCAGTTAATGAAAAACAGTGTCTTAATGGTCCCAAAAAATTGCTCATAATATCATTAGAATTATTTCTTAACCCTAGTTATATCAATCTATAACATAATATTTTTCTCTTACTGTGTTTTAATATTGTAGCCGGCATTGTTTTATTGCTTATGTTTCGTACAGCATTTTGATTTTTATATCACAACTTTAGATGATTAATCTTTTAATTAATGCTTCATTATAGTATCAATCACTCTTATTTTGTATCCATTTTATGTACATACATATGTTTTGTACAACGCCATTGAATATAATTATATAAATAGGCGTTTCATCAAATTAGCAAGTTTCAAGTTTCAATGAAAAATATAAACATTTAGAGTATACATGTGTAATGAATACCAGATGATCATATATTAAAATATTCAAATACCAATTTTGCTTTCCGTTGCCATTGGAATAGAAACTGGAGGGGATTGGGTTGATAGGGTCATTCTTTAGCGCATTCTTGGCCTAGTCGATCCTAAACTTTCTGAAAAGTCAAATGTATCTCGATATGAGGTTTAATTCATTTAATAAAATAAGCCCACACATCATCCGGTATAAAATCTTCTATTGAGAAGGAATGCTGTATCGGAAGAAAAACAAGAAGAAGAAGAAGAAGAAGAAGAAGAAGAAGAAGAAGAAGAAGAAGAAGAAAAAGAAGAAGAAGAAGCAGAAGAAGAGGAGGAAGCAGAAGAAGTGGAAGAAGAAGAAGAAGCGAGAGGAGAAGAAGAAGAAGAAGAAGAAGAAGAAGAAGAAGAAGAAGAAGAAGAAGAAGAAGAAGAAGAAGAAGAAGTAACTGACAGCTGCGCTTCTTCACTTAGAGGTAGGAGTTTTATGGCTGTAGAAATAATTTCATGACCAATCACCCCACAAGTTTAAGTTCGAGTTATTTCCTAGTTGGGAATCGAACCCACGATTGTATGTGAGAGCATGGAACGACAACTCTGCATTGAAATTACTTATGGTCACAATATACTAAAAGATTTCCTACACTTATTCAAGGTAAAAGAAAAAACTTCAAGAAAAAATAAAGTCAAACTTTTACGCATAGAGACCCCCATAACCATACCATTTTTTGTTAAAGAGCATTCCAAGACGCAATGATTAAAACAATAAACAAGAGGGCCAATATGGCCCTAGATCGCTCACATGTGAAATGAGCTTGCCCAGTG